>WHYT01016760.1:58083-76255 GCA_009806455.1 Tetrax tetrax | reverse complement strand
TTGGCCAGCAGCGGGTCCGCCCTAGGCCCGGCCGAGTCCACTGAACAAAGGGGAGCGACTTCTAGCAGTTTCCTACAGAAGCTACCACCTTAGGCCCCCCCTTGCTAAACAAAACCAGAACAGACACAGGCTAATTTCAAATAAAGGAGCCAAAAAAAGAGAGGCTATACTGACAGGTTCATAGATCCATGGAGAACTTCGGGCAGTCACCTTCCCTTTGCCTGACCCAACACGTGACACCGCTCTGTGTTCACCCTGATCCTAAAGGCAGCACAATTCCCTGGACAATCTTTTCTCTTTCACTCTTCTCTATTGCAGGGTTTTTTCCTCTGCTGCAAACACAACAAATGAGGTTACTCCTATTGCCTCTTCTCTTAGACATCAGCAGAAAGAGCAGACAACCACTCCTTCACTGCAAGGACTTCTTACACTTCTGAAGATCTACATCTCTTTCTCAGTCCTGTCACCTAGATTAAAAGAACTCTCTTCTGCTCAGCCTTTCCTAGTGGGTTATTTTTTCCACATGTGCAATCATTCTTGCTGCTTCTCTCTAGCTGTTCTGCCTTGGGCCACTTATTTGTTTGAACTCAAGTGCTCCAAATTACACACTGCTCCTGCAGAGGCTTCACTAAGGCGAAATACAGCAGAGGGATTGTTTTACATGTCTTGCACAGCATCTTCCACCTGATACAATCCCAGTATGGTACCTGGTTCTGCCTCGCTGTGTAAGGCTATTGATTCACGTTAAGGTTATGAGCCACGGATTTTCTTCACATCGTTACTGCAGGACTGCTACTTTTTGTTGTTGGTGGTGGTTTGTTTTTTTTTTTTTCTTTTTAATTACTGTTCCGTTTGAACAAATACTGCAGTCACATACTGCTTCTTAACATACAGTGAAAACGTTTCTGCTCCTTCAGAAGGGAAACTCAGACTTTAGAACTTATTTGCTTTCCTATTTTGAAGATAAAAATGCAAACAATGTGAAAATTATACTAATCTATGCCCTGATAAGATGTGATCATACAAAAAAAAGACAGCATTCCTGTTGATCACAGCAAGCTACTCATAGGAGCAGGAGATGATTACTTATTCTATGTACCAGAAGTTTAGAAATCACAGGACATTTTCTCGTGCTCCAGGAACAGCATTCTGCTGTTGGGTCCTCTTTCCACTAAGTTTTACTCATCAAAGCAGTGACAAAAAAATCTGCCATTTTTTGACAGCTTAGCCATTGTGATCTTTGATACTTATTACTTTTAGAATCAAGTCAGGTCTGTAGGAATTATTACTCCACATATTTTTTGCTACTAGGCTGTTTCTGAACTCGTTAGTTTTCAAAGGTTGATTTTAAACAGACCTATCAATGAGTTGCCAAAAATCCTTTGAATTATCTATGGTATTGTAATGTAGATGCTACCTGCCCCGCCCCACATATTAACTGTTAGCAGTAGTCCCGTGTATAGATATGAACAGACTCACTTTCTTTATACCTCCATTTTAATGCACCTTTTAATGAGGCTTTAGTATCATCCTAATTTTAATTTGGACAATCCTATACTTAAAAGTTTGGCTACTAAAATATTACTTAGTAGATAGTTCACAGTGATGGGGAGAGTCACACCAGCAGCTTTTGTTAACCACTAATATTTGTGTATCGTTAATGGCTGTGCCCCCTATTTTCAGAACTGACTGTCCCACCCATTTCTATCTGTGATGAGCCGATATAATTGAAAAAAGTATAACATTGGTTTTCATTTTGAAAAAGTAGTTTAACTTCAGAAGAACAATACTAAGCAAAGTGCTTTTATCCCTACATCATTTTCCTTTTGCCATCATGGCCTCAACAATGATTCTATTAAGATTTAGAATGAATTATTTTTCTAATATTTTAAGACTTCAAAATACTACATTAAACAATACAGGAACAAATTCAAATGCACAACCCCACAATCATGCAAAAAATTTCAACTTCTTCAGCTGTATGTAAGTGCCTGAGAAACACGAAACACAAATAAGTTAAAAATGTCTTGCTGTGAAGTTTGCAATTCAATGACACAAAAAAAAAAAGTTTTGAAATACAACTGCAAGGGATTACTAAATTGTAGCCTACTTGAAAGAGTACTTTTGTGACACAAGGGTAGAAATCTAAAATATTAATATGGTTTATCACTTCCCAGTTAGCTTCTGTGACAAGTAAAACTCTGGCAAAAACCTGCTAGCCTTCAGCTTGCAAAATTCACACCCCACCTCAGGGTCTGTGACCCACAAAATATTCATGCTTTTAAGGTACACTTGCCTAAACAACTCTGTTGATCTTCAGGTAATCATAACATACACCAAAACATTTCCTTATTATCAGGGTGAGATGCTCCCCTATCGCATTCTTAGGAATTGGAACTGTTTTTAAAAAAACATTTTATGGTTAAAGAAATCAATTCAATTCTTTATTTTAAACAAAAAAGATTGCTTCAATGATAAACAGTACCGTAGCACAATGAAAATGTCCATACAACCATATTCAAATGATAGCATCAGCACTTTTCTGGAGTTAATTAATTTTTTTGAATTCAAAGACATTTATTCACAATTAAAATAAATAATTTCAGCACATCTATTAACTGATTTTGGGCTGCTTTAAAATAAACTATCATCAAAAGACCATGACAAACAAACGGTGAAAACAATGGCTCCACAGAACACAAAATGTATTAAATCTAAATATTTAAAGTCTTCTTTTCAATTAAAAAAAAAGACATGAATTGTGAAAAGCAATAGTAATTTTTTTAAAAAAAATCTATTTTAATACTTCCTGTTAATTATCTTCCTATAAAGACCATCTCAAAGCTATTTAAAATAAAAATCAAGCATCTAAATAAATTATCATTAAAATCAGGAACTATTAAGATTACCAGCAACAGCCAAACAAAACCATAAACCTAACTTATCAAAGCACACATGCTCAAAAATTTTCAAAGTACAGAAAGTATTCGGATAGGATAGAGGGATGCCGTATCTCTGCCAGGGAAGCCTTCTGCTAGTTACCATCACCATATTTCATCTCTGTTTCAAGCTGATGAAAGCTGTTGGCCTCACCATTACATTTTTATGCTCTGAACACACTCCAAGAATTTCTTTCAGTTGCTGTCACTCAATTACTGTCAACTTGGGGAAATGTAACTTACTGAAGCCTGTATATAGCCTAATACACAGGCATTTCTATTACTTTCATTGGAACTGAATTAGAGTTGTTGAAAAAAAAACAAACACAAAACAAAACAGCTAGTTATACTTTTCAGGCCAACTCTCCCACTCTCTAAAAATATGCATCAGATATGCTGCAGAGTGTGACTTTCTGTACCAAGTCCAAGGAAGGAAAGGTGGATATCATAGGCAAAAACATTATTATAGCAACTTTGTGGGAAAATCTGCTATTGTGTCACATATCATTAACACATCGTTAAGAAGTGTAGTAACAAACATAATAAATTAAAACAAATAGTCTTGCAGAAATATAAGTTCTGTGTGTTTTGCTACACGAGCAATTACTCTGTCATAGGTCAGGACGACTATGGATGCTGTGGACAGCAGGATCAAATGCAAGAGGAAAGCGCACACCAAAATTGGTTTTTCAGTATTACACTATTCCAGATATAATTCCATGTCCTTTCTCAATTTAGAGTTCTGCCTCAAAAGTGAGGATTTTGAATGGGTAATAAAAACATGGAGTACTAGTTTTGCTCACTCACTTTGTTGGAGTAGCTTCCACGGGTTGACAGGCATTCAGTAGTGTCATCTCTTACTTTCCGATACTTTTACGCAAAGCAAGAAAGCTGCCTTTTCCTTAAAAGCCCTGGTTCATTTTTGATTTTCATTTAAATAGTATCTCATCACTTGCATATCACCCTGCTTGTATTGACTAATACAGAATTCCTCCTGTTCTGGATGAAGAAAAAAAATAAAAAAGGTGAAAAGCCTAGGTAATTCATTACTATGCACTTTCCAGCAGTTGTGTCGGCTTTGTTCACGCTTACTTGTTAAAGGACCTTTGTAGACAGAAGAAATACAATATTTCAACCAATGCCTCAAAGATTATGTTTTGTGTCACTCATGTTCAGAGCACATCTGATAAAGTTGGGAGTTTGTATAGAGCAAGCTTTTACATGGGCTAAGTGCGCCCTGGTTATAAGGTGAATTTTTCACAGGCTATTTTGAAACTGCTCAGATACAGAGTTCATCAAAGGACTATTTTCTCATCATCTTTTCCTCTATATTATTAGATCGTTTACAGAGATATCACTGCATTTTCTTTCTACAGCAGGATGCACAAAAAACAATTATTATGCCTATTTCCTGTATTTTGAACAATTTATATTCCTGTCTTTCACAGCATTTTATGCAGTGGTAAATTGGCCACAACCGTAACAAGATATTCAGTACTAAAAACCAACATAATTAAACTGCATCTAAGTGTTTCTAGAAACATAGTCTAGGGTTTTTAATAAATACTACTGTAGGATTTTTATTGACTAAGCTTACTTCAAAGGTACATTAGTGAACAAAGAGCTACTGGTGCTCCATACCTCTTTCAGGTCGGAACCAGAAGTTATGTTGATACTTTTTCCATCTGGCTAGTAGTATAGTTCATTACCTTTATGACACAAGAGCTACTAGAAATTAGATCTGAAGTTTCTAGAATGTCTTCCTCTGTATAAGTCTTTCCTTTGTATTTATGTATTCAGATATGAGAGTTATTTCAGCCAGTATACCTACCACTACCATGCAACAATGCACTAGATCACTGAGCTAGCCTTCTAACAGTGAAGGATAACTTGCTCACATTACTGCTCCCAGCACTATAATCAGATATCTAGCCATCTTGGAAAGCCAGCACATTAAAAACCAGACTAGTAACTGTTACAGGTTAGCCCCTTTCGGGACCAAGCTACACAGTCTCTCACTCCCTCCCCCCACCCTCCAAGGGAATAGGGAGAGATAATGTAAGAAAAGGCGCAAGGTTTCAGATAAGGACAGGGAGAGATCCTTAAAGTCACCATTATGGGCAAAACAGACTCAACTTGGGGAAAACTATTTCTTTATTATTAAAACCAAAGCAGGATAATGAGACAGAGAACAAAATAACTTCCCCCCATCCCTCCCTCTTCCTGGGCTTAACATTATCTCTACTACCTTCCCCTGCCTCGAGCAGCACAGGGGGGAAGAGGGAATGGGGTTGCAGTCAGTTCATTGCCTGTCGCTTTACGCCACTCCTTCCTCCTCAATGGAAGAACTCCTCACACGCCTCCCCTGCTCCAGCGCGGGGTCCCTCCCACGGGCCACAGTCCATAAAAACTGCTCCGGCGTGGGTCATCTCTTCCACGGGGTGCAGCCCCTCAGAAGAAAAAAATCTTCACAACAGGCTGGCAGAAGCCCCTCAGGATCTTTTTACATCTCTCTCACATCTCATCTCCTCTCCACTTCTTGCAGCCAGGCCGGGCTGAATTGGGCCCAGTCAGCTGCCCGGCGGGAGGCCAGAGGGTGAGGCCTGCAAGGCCCACAAGGCTCACACCTCCCCCTCTCGGCCCCTTCAGCATCTTCACATCTTCTTTTCATTTTTCAATTTTTCCCCTCCTTAAATATGTTATTGCAGAGGCGTTATCAGGGAACATTCTGCTACCAACTGGCTCGGCCTTGGCCAGCAGTGGGTCCGCCCTAGGCCCAGCCGAGTCCACTGAACAGAAGGGAAACTTCTATCAGCTTCTTACAGAAGCTGCCACTGTCGACCCCCCTCACTAAACAAAACCAACCCAGTAACAAAAGAACAAGTTTAAAGCTACAGACAAGAAAGAAATGTAGTATGGTCTGCCCATCAGTTAATGTATTTGCATCTCAAATATTTCACCTCAATCAGGCAGGATTTTTGCTATTAAAAACAGATCCAAACTATTAAAAAAATCCTCAGATATGTACACAGATATAAAAACTATCTATATATCATATATCCATATATGAATGGCATCTTTCAATATATTGGCTCTCTCACATCTATATAATTCTCATGACATCATTTTATTTTAGTTATCAAGCTACATAAATGTCCCGGAATGAAAAAAACCTGAATATTTCTAAACTTGAAAAAAACAATAGAAAAAGTATTTTACCAAATCCAAATCTGACAAAATAGCATTTTAAGGAGTGAGTTCTCTTTATAAAAAAAAAAGAATGCTAGCTCTGCATGGGGGCATTCTGCTTTCTGAAAAGTGCAGAAATTCAAGACAGAACGATACAGTAACTGCACCTGCTATAAGGAGATCTCCTTTGCAGTATTCAAAAATCCTCAGCTATGGAAACCAGAAGAAAGCAGAATATTTTAAGTAAAAAAATAGCTGTGAAATATAAAAAATTTAGAAATATTTTTTTGTTATGAAGACAGCACAGAAATAAGTTCTCAGGAAAACAAACTAGAGGTGGAAAAAGAAGAGCATGGTCATCAGACCATCTTTCTGTGCATCTAATCAGCTACATCCTGCTGCTGCTCCGCTTCTCCCATTTTTTGTACTGCATGACAGAATAAAGTTAGCGTAGGTTTTAATGCACATTCCTTTTGCAAAGAACTTATTTTCTTTCCTGAAGCCTTTGCGAGAGCAGTATAAATGGACTCAAGATTGCTGTGGCAACAGCTACCAGATGAATTTATGACTGACTGAAAACGCCAAATTCAGCACATATGAAGTGATAGCACAGTGAAGTGTCCCTAAGCTGTCAGATAATTTTGGGAAGCTAACTAAAGATTTTCAGAACATCATATTTTTAAACGTTTTCTTGTGAAAGTCGCTTAATAAAGAACCAATAAAGAAACCTCAAGTCTTTTGGACAGTTAAACAATGAAGGCAACTTTCAGAAGGCGCTCCTACAATTTCACAAGTAACATCATTGAGTAAAGCTTTCAAAATCTCTTAATAGTCCAATTTTCCTCACATAGTCAGAAGTAACAAAGCGTTACAGACACTGACATGAAATGCAAGTTGCATTGCTCTTCAAAGCAATATGGACATGAAAAATATCTACCTCAAAAAACAAAACAACACTTATCTTCATTCTACACATTCTTATTAAAACATACATCACAAAAAATCCTTGACATTTTCTAGTCACTACTTGGGAAACACCTATTTATTTTTTTATATTACCTGTGTAATCTTCCTACCAAAAAAAAAAAAAAATATTCAACTTCCTGCTTTGCTGAATATTCCCCCTGCCCCAAATTAAATCAGTCCACTATAGGATTCTCCATACTTCCATTCAGAGATCCTGCAGAGAGATACACTACATGTAATTTTACATGGGCAAGGCCTTTTTGACCATTCTTCATAGTTAACAGGAATTCTTAGTAAGTTTGGCTGATTTAATCTTGTAGGCATCAAGATACTACAGTTTGATCAGCCCTTATTCTCTTCAGGAAGGGGTTAAAGGACACTTGTGAGGTTTCAGTAATTCCAATAAGAAAAAAAAGATACGAAATATTTGTTAAGTCTTCACTGAAAAAAAAACCAGATATATTTAAAAAAAAAATCTTTTATACACCTCGTGTTATTAATTCATCTGTTCTCTTTTTCATCATGAAATCTTCCAGTCTGCAGCATCTTTACAAGACGAGGTGTTCATAGAATCATAGAATGGTTAGAGTTGGAAGGGACCTTCAAAGGTCATCCAGTCCAACCCCCCTGCAAGGAGCAGGGACATCTCCAACCAGATCAGGTTGCTCAGAGCCTCATCCAGCCTGGCCTTGAATGTTTCCAGGGATGGGGCATCCACCACCTCTCTGGGCAACCTGTGCCAGTGTTCTTTGATAGGTGCAGCTCTTCAAGCTCACGTCCTCAGCATCTAAATCCTAGATCTTCCACCTGCAGTTTTGCAGTCTCTTCTGATCATTTCTACACTTGGACTAGTTACTGGTTTGAAATTTGAATCCAAAACAAAGAAAATGCTCAGAAAGGCAAGCAAGAGAGTAGTCATGTTCCCTGTAAAGAACAGCATTAAGAAACATTCAGTGATCTTATTTTAACTACAGAATACTTAGAATTATAGTAAATTACAACTCACAGGAAAGTACATTATTACAGTCTATGCAAGAAAACAACAGAAACCTTCTGCCAGACACATTCTTTTGTGATCTCATGAAAGCACATACTTACATAACGAAAAACACCTTGGAAACAAAAGTCTTGGAAAATGCAACAGCTGACAGCCAAAACAGGGATTAGATTTGGGTTGGTTTTCTTTTTCTCCTTTGAAAGCAAATCACTAGTAAGTCATTACAATGCCTTTTGGAAGATAATGCCTATCATCTATTTATATACTTTAACAGGGTAGACGACCACCCTACTTTTAAAATAACTTCTTTCTAGAAGCGTGCACAGCTTTTCCTACTATTTGTTTTTAAGCACTCAGGTTCATTTCTTCAAATGACCACAGTTTTGTAAGCACTACAGCAGGACTGAAGGACATTCCTGTATTTTAAGTAATCTTTGAATATTGATGAGGGAGATATCCTTGGATTCAAGAGCTCTTATGTGGAAAATGATAAATAAGCAGGGTAAAAGTTCCATTTGTATATTTAGCTTTGCCTAAAGCACATACTTAAGTGATTCGCAGCCAGAGCCTGGAAAGTAACTAAGATGTTGTCTACAAAAAAAAACACCCTGTCAGTAGCTTCTCCTCATTTATTGTTAAAAGAACATCTTTAATGTTCCCTCTAATCCTAAACCTGGTAGTAGGTAACTTTGGGAAGAGTCCAGGCCCTAGGAAGCTACATTTCAACTGTTTTAAAGCTTGTCTGCCTGAAAGCTTATTAAAAAACAGTGCTCATCCCACAGCAGCAGTTTAGCTGAGCTGCACGCTAGGAATGCATTAAATAGGCTGCAGCATCCTGGCCTAGTTTGCAGATGGTCACATCCACAGCAACACCATCCCAGACTGACTAGGACATGGATGCTGTTGACAAAGGTTAAGAGACTGCCATTCCTTTGGCAAGAGATAGGAGGAGAGGAACGGGAAGCAGGAGCTCAGCACTGTGTTACCCATTTCCATCCCTGGCTTGCCAAGTGGCAATTCATCTGTTCAGCACCCACTCACACCACGCACAAAGAAATAGGCCAGGGAATTTAGTTTGAAAGTTTGGGAACAGAAAAAAAAACATTTCATCATAGTGCCTCAGCTGCCTACTACAAGAGCTGCGAGATCTCCAGATTTTTTTGTTCAGGGGTAGTTTGGGTGGTGTTTTTTGGGAAGGTAGTATGTTTTTAAGTATTTTTGCACCACATGAGCACTTTAAATAGTTTCAGTGCAAAATCTATTATTAACTTAATATTTTGTTAATATATTATTAAATGACTACTCTTACTGTCACCATACAAAACCAGGGAAGGGGTGCTCATCTCTTAGCTGAAACTGAATCCTGACTGTGTGGACCAGCCTACTACACACGAATATCAAATAAAGATGCATTTTTAAATATTAACAGTCATGGCATATAAATTGTCACACCATGCAAAGAGACCTCTATTTTGAGCCCATTACTTGAAGAAATCTTCCAAGCACACTGCTCAGTCCACCCTCTCTTTCCTCATGCTACTGAGGAAGCAGACTGACAAGAACAGGTATATGGACAGTCTTCTACTGACACTTATCTTTAGCATGGAATAAGCACCTTGAGTACAGGAAGAATTCCAATAGCTGGATATCATAAAGTGGAAAAATTACTAGGAAAATAAGTCAGCAAAATGCAGTATGTTTCAAGCATGCTTGATCACTAAATTCAAAATATTATTAAAACTATAATTGATGCACTTTGTGGTAATTACTTGAAGTGTTCTTATTTCCTTCCTGCTACAGTCAGAGCATGAATAAACAATCTGCTTTCAATTGCTCTTAGTCATGAAATTTAAAAAAGCTGAAGAATATGCAAGTCAAAAATTTTAAAAGAACTGACATTTATTTCATGAAAAATTTTACTGGTATGTTTCGAAGTCTTATGGCAAAGCTAACTACTTAAGCACAGCCTATTCAAAGATAACAAATATAATCACACCTCCCGTGCTCTGATGGAAATGGTGAATTTGCTTTCATGTAACCAGTGAAAGAAAAAAACAGCAAAGAAAGTTAACTATTTAAATAGCTGTAATGGCTAAGATCTGTATGCATTTCCTTTGTAAAAGTCAAACCCAGACTAGAAAAAAAGACAACAATTATTGTCTTCCTACAATTTTTTTTTCCATTTCATACAGAATATACTCACTTTATACAAATCTTACACGAATTAAGATTCCTCAGTATCCCCATTATGAAGACAAATTTCACAGTCTAAGTGTTAATGGCTACTAAAACCACATAGTTTCACTGCCTGGTCTGTGGGTGCTAGCAAGAAAGGAATGACTTTATGCTCTATTTTATTTCTGATTACACAAGTCAAGATACCAAAAAAACCTCTAAAACATTACCTACCTAAAAGCTAACTTCATTATGACATCTTAAAAAAAAAATAATCCCAAAACCTATAAAATTGCACTTAGATGGAAGATAATTACTTTCCCAAGAGATGAGGTTATTTTTTAAAAACAAAACAAAACAACTTATCCTATCAAAGAGATGTAGCTAAGAACAATTTTTTTTCTGCCAAAGTACTATATTCGTTAGCTTCCTACCATACCCAAGCAACATCACTCTTATAATAGCTCGTATATGACAAGAAAGCATGTTGCTTAAGCAACTCTGTGTGTGTATCTGTATACATCTAAATCTAGGGAAATACAAAACATTCAGAAACTACAGCAACATCTATCATTCCAAAGGTACAGTAGGAAAAACATAATAAATCTGTCCAGTCATCCAATCAGGGGTTAAAATTGATGATTTAACTCTAATATGCCTGAAGGCTAATATTACAGATATCCTGGAACAGAAATCCACACCTAGGAACAAGCATTAACATCAGTTATTTGCTTTGGATCAGTAGATACACCCTATGGAAGTTTCAGTTTGCAAGCTCAACTTTGCACCAAAATGCCCCCATCTTGCTAAGACAAAACATGAGGCAGAATCCCTTTCGTAACCCAGGCACCCTGATAAAAGGAAGAAAGTATCTGACAGATACAATTACATCTTTTCTCCTGGATGAAAGACATGCCTTCTAAATTCAGCTCAAACTGAATGGTTTCAAAACAACACATCCAAAAGGTGTCTACGGATGAGGCAGCACAGGCCGCCCCTGCACAGCTTTTATAGGATTCTCACCAACACGGCTTGACAAGGTTCCAGCGGGAAGACCTCTCAGACTCTGCCTCAAGCTTTTGATCTCTTCCTGAGATTATCAAAAGATTGCCAATTGTGATGGTGGTTTTTCTGCTGGAAGAAAACTTCATGCTGGACTGAGACCACCAACTCATTTCACACAGGTCAGAAAATGAGATGGTAATAGTTTCTCGAAGTTGCCAACTTCAACTGTATTTGAGCAACAGACCTAGATGTGAAAGGCTCTGTAACAAATTACCAATCTCCTGAGCCATCCAGTTAACAACATGCATGGTTTTCTTTTTAAACTCAATTATGTTTAAGTTCATACATTTTCTGAAACTGCAAAAAGTAAAACATCAGAAAAATTTAGATTCCTAATGACACGTCATTTGTTTTCTGTATGCCTCTTAAAACTGAAGAGTACTATTGCAAGTAGAACAGAAGAGTGAGACGTTACATTCTGGTTTAAAACAAAGTGTGTCTAAGTAGTAACACACTGTGTATTTCTAGACTATGTTTTACTTCACTATTTCATGAGTTATGACAAAGCCATCACAATCTTTTTTTACTTTTTCCCCCTCAGTGCTGAGACTTTTGTTCCATCTCCAAAACCAGGAGCAAATTAGAAACAATATCCATACAACTATTTTAATAAAGCAAATCTTCCTTGTATTTAATTTCTGAAAATGTTATTTATCAAAGACAAATATTTTTACATCAGTTTAAACAGCCTGGCACTCTATAAAAGCACTTCTTGGGCATGAAAAACAGAAGACAAATAACTAGTCATTGACTGCATTTCCAGGGACACTATTAAAGCTATTTCAAAGACAGTAAGTGACTCCAGAAGAGTAATAATGAAGCCAGACTTTGTTGCACCAAGCACAGAATAGCACTGGTAATACTGATTCAGGGGAATGAAAGGTCAAACTAATGATACTCTCACATAATAATGAAATTTCAGTAATTAGAAACTCCCTATATAAATAGCATCATACTTCAATAGCTTTTTTTTTTTTATTTTACTTCTAAGAATAAGAGCTACAGACAATTGAGTCAGGAAAAGTACCCAATTTTAAGACAAACGGAACCAGCCCAGCCAGCTACAGGCATATTTGAAAGGCAAATATATAAGAACTGGTGAGATTCACCAATTCAAAACATTTAATAGAAATCGCTAGTTAAGGAATACTGACTCAAGTTCAAAATGTTTTGCTTATACTGTAGTTTGGATACACATTAGTTTATTTGCAGAAGTCTTCAAAGGTCAACACGGCTATATTTCTTTAATATTATAAATATTAGGAGAAGATAATGGCCTTCAAAAGTTACCTTGGTAAATAAAACTGATAATTTTAGGGAGCTTTTTTTTTTCCAGCAGTTCTTAGCAAATCATCCTCTCCCCCACCTCCCCCACCTACACACATCCCCTATTTATCTTACCTGCAGTGACACTACCAGAGGCATTTTCTGTACCTCAACATGCCTGTTATGTAAATGAACACTTTTAAAAATAGTTTATTTAGAAAAACCAAAAAAGGAAAACAGCCATCTGATATACTTTGCTGTCATAAGCATATCAGATCATAGCTGGCTTTTAAAATTCACTCTGCTAATCAAGGTTGTCTGACTGCAATATAAAAAGATATATTAATTAGTACATGCCCTTAGCACAAAGTTTTTGTTTCCCAGCTATTTCTATAAAAAAACAACCCTTGCCCTCAGTCATCACCCCAGGGCTAAAACCCATTGCGGTTCCACTTACCAAATCCCTGTGTAACACCCAGTTAGCATGCAGGTAGTGAATACCATCTAGGATCTGATATAACAGTGACTTCACCATTCCCCGAGGTAACTGAACGGGTTTCTTGTTTGCTTTAGAAGCCCTGTGAAACTTGATTATATGCTGTAAAGGCAAAAAAGAAATCAAAATTAAGAAGTGTAATTTTTTGATCTACAGCATTACACAAAAAGATTGCCAGCAATTCATACAGACTACTTAGGTGGTTTTTTTCAACCTTTCATCATTCATTTTCAAAACTAGAAACATGTACCCTAAGTACCAGAAAACTAATATCGTACGAAGTAAAGCAATCACTGTCCCAAGGAAATATCTCAAAAATAAAATCAGTTGTTGCTGTTGTTTAACCCTGGCAGGCAGCTAAGCCCTACATAGCCACTCAGTCTCCTACAGTGGGATGAGGAATACAAACCTAATACAACTGCAAAGCAAACTCACTTGCAGATCACTGATCTTGGAGGTTTCAGGGGTATTTTTGTTTGGGGGTCTCTTCTTGTTAAGATGGGCTGATATCTTGTATATCACAGCATAGAATTAAAAGTGCATTACCTAACTCCTGCATTATTTTACTTTCAGGTTTTCTCCTACAGTAATAATGACACTGTAATATTCAACACCTAATGCCAGACAAATTCTTGCAAACTATATTGTGAGTTTTAAACATCTAAATTAGAAGCCAGATGTATTCCTCCTTTTTTACTATACCCTTACAGCATAGTACTCTCAAAACAGAAGCTGTTGACAGAGCAAAGCCATAAATCTGTCCATCTGAAAGTCAGCCACCAAGCCAGACACGGACAAAACCTTTAACAATTCTAAGTGTAAACACAGGCAACAACATCTAGCAACAATGAGGAATCCAAAAGGATATGTTGTCTTAGCACTTGAGTCCCAGGTGCCAAAACTTCAATAGCATAAGGTGTGCCACGGTCATGGTAACCATTTCCATGTTTGCCTCCTTTTGAGAGAGGGGTAATTTATAGAACGAATTTCCTCATGCATTCACACTTTTTTTTTTCCGTAATAATCAAATCACACTTCTGTAATCATCAAAACAGTCCTGATCTTGTCCACCCAAAACCTGGCACCAAACTTCTATCACATGTTTGTCCTGCACTCCTGAGCTTTCACATTCTGGGTGCCAATTAGATACCCAACTACTCAAGCCCCCTTGGGAAACTGTCTTTCCTCTCTTGCTGCAGCCCAGCTCCCTATCGCTTGCCTTCCTTTGCTTCAGGCATCGAGCTTGGCTTTCCTGGGAAAAAACAGGAACATCCCCGTTCTGCCAAAGATAAAAATAGAGCTGCATGGAGGAGAGAAACTGGTGGCAGTTCCTGCCCAGTCAGCCAAGCACCACGTGGACGAGCACCCCTCAAGACTGAGCAACAAATTTCATCTCCTCTCACCTCCCACTTCCACTGACTCCAAAACAAACGTTATTTTTTCATGCAGTGGCCAGAGAGAAGTGAATCTCCAGAGAAAGAAAGGCAGATGGCTCTCCTGGACCTTCCTGTTCCTACTGTAATATATTCTGAGCCCTCTTCCCAAGCTTTTTTGAGATCTGCTGTGCTAGATATGCATAGCGCTGGAGGACTTGGTCCACAGCCGGCTCTCTGGGGCATGGAGTCAGCCCAGTCACAGCAGCTAAGTCTCTTGCATCCAGGCAGAGTGAACAACCAGGAGCTGGTACAGCTGGGGAGTTCTGAAGTTTAGACAGGTATGTGCACGTAAACATAAAGTTAGAAATGACCCTTGATTTTTAAGTTACTTATATACAAGCCAGTGTTTCATTAAGAGAAGTGTTTCTGCAGTGATTTTGGTTAAGTATGAAGCAATGCAGAAATGTATAAATGCAAACAAGGACAGGTCACTATTACTCACAATCTTGCAAACAAATACAAAGCCTTACAGCACATTTTGAAATAAAAGAACCAAACTCGACCATTTCTAAACATCTGTAGCTTAGTGTATTATAATAATGGGGGAGCAGTGAAAAAAAAAAAGTGCTTATTTTTTCTCCACATTTAAAAAACCCTTTACTTCATTTCCTCAAGATTTCTTTGTTTGTTTTTGTACATCAGCCTTTAGAATGTCTCAGCATTTCCACTGTGACGTAATTTTTTTCCTTTAATTTTATTTGGCAACAAAATCTCAATACCAAGTATCAGAACTTCCAAGACATATAACTGGGAGAAAATATCTTCAATTCAGCTTAGCTGAAGGAAAACTGACACATTAGTTCTTCGGCAAACACCACTGAATTATTCCCAATTACAAGGAAACCCATTTTCAAAAGAAATGAGTTTTACTTTGGTTTGTGCTGTCTAAACTACATGCAGAGGAAAATCCAACTCGTGATTTCTACTGCGCAAGTCTTGCATGAACACATACATAAAAATTTCCAACTAATTCCAAATGGCCTCTGTTGTACTCTTTGATCCAAATCTCCTTAATATCTGTTAATACAATATTTGCTCAATAGAGAGCAATGCTCAAAATGTATGTTAGATTTGAGGCATACACATATCATTTTTTCAGGGAAGTCAAAGTTGCATGGGATTTTGGATTCTTTACAATTCTACTTATGCATTGTTTTTCTTTGAAGTAGTCCAAACAGATGTTAAGCTTACAAATCTTAAGTTAACAAAAGAAAAGAGTATGTATCTTAACACAAATTTACTTTGTCTCCAATGTGGTTATATTTTAAAGCTGTACCATGCAATTAGGAATACAGACCCTTTGTCCCAAATACACGAAATTTCAGCAGATGAGTTAACTTAAAATCTTCCCACTGGAACATGTGAATCAAATTTCAATTGTATACAGTGGCATTACTCTCAGTTCATCTATTCATGGATGACACGCAATGTAACTAAAACTCTAAACTGTCCTATTCAGCTCCTAAGTTTGTCATTTTTCAAAGGGAAACCATCTGCATAATCAATTAAATTTTCCTGTACTCTACTTCAACTGTAATGGAGGCTTATATCTGCATTTAACTAGATTTCTAGCTACTGAGAGCTGAATGCAGATTTTTATTTTCTTAAAGAGGTCACAGATTAACTGTGAAGGATGCTTACCAAACATTTTCCATTGGTTTTCCTTTAGTACTGAAAATGTTTTCAGCAAACACGGGGCAAAAAGCTATACTGTTTTTAAACCAATTCATCTTTCCTGACCTTGTCCTTTTTCTGCAACTAAAGCTCTAAGTCTGGTACCTACAAAAAATTTGCCTTACCCAGAGGTCATGCTCAGCGTAGTCAAAGAGAAGCCACACTTTCCTGTCAGCATGAGAAAGAAACACCTTTTGCAGAGAAATGACATTTGGATGCTTGAGCTCCCGCAGCAACTGCAAAATAAAGAAAGTCCACAACAGTTATATTCACACATCCAGAGCTATGAAAGGGGTGGAAAGATGAATTCTTTAACAGTCTTTGCTACATATTCTACAATACAAACAGTAAGAGTTGGAATCTGCAAGTCACAGAAAATAGCACTGTTTTTTTGATGAAAGAACTAGTCACTAGTTTGAAACCAAAGTTGAAAGCGGGTCATAACCCCTTAAGGCATTCACTTCCTATTCATTTCCTAAAAGCTGAATTCTATTTAAACCTCACTGTTATCCAGAATCAAGACGACTCTGCAAACAGCCAGCTGTGGCATGTGTCCTTTCCCATAGGCTGTACTCTTTGGTAGAGCCATTTGGGTATCCAATTTTCTCCTGACTCCCAGTTATCTGAACACCATGCATTTCGGTTGCAGCCATTCAAGGCTGAATGGGATGACTCATTTAAAGCCTGCAAATGCAGTCAGCTAAACAAAGAAGTTGTTTGTAAGATGGAATCAGCTGATCTACAAGGTCACCTTCACCTTCGGAAGAATGTCCGACTCCCTCCCACAACATATATTACACCAGTTACAGCACTCACAGAAGCTGTCCATGAAACAGCTCTCAGTTCAAGAGAAAACTTACCCAGACACATGAAGGCATTACTTTTCTGCTGAGTTCCTGAGCTGAAATGACTCATGGCACTAACAGCAGACAGCACTAGTGAAGGGACACAGCTCGGAACAAGAACTTCTTCCAGCAACAGTGAGCCAGTAAATTAGCTCAGCTGCTTTAGAAACTACAGCTTTAGCCACCCTCAAAAGGAAAACATAGCCAAGATATAGCACAAAAACTGAATGCAGACAGCATTGGTCTGTTAGAGCTCTACTGGTCATGTTACAATTATACTGTACTCACACAACTGCCAAGGAAGAAACAGAAACGTTATCTAAGCAAACTATTGTCAAGTGTGGCTGAGCAAGACTAGACGAATTCTTGCCAGCTCCGTCTGCCAGAAATTATGACATTTTTAATGAAAGGAGTGGCTAAGGGCTTTTTTTTAGAGCCAAGGACAATCTAAACTACTCTCTGAATATAGAATAGAAAAGTAACATTTTATTTCTGAGATTGAATCTATTCTCAATAAAATATTATTTTCCCACCACCTAACAAAGGAAACAAGAAATTCATTCCTTTCTACTGATACTTGTGCCACATATGGTAACATTTTAGCTGCTACTGAGATAGTAAAATTGGCGTGGATATCTGCATATGTTTGTTTCTTTCTTTTTTTACTTCATTTAAGACAGACTCCCATCCCTACTCGCTGACTAGAGTCTTCAGTGCGGCATTTCTTGAGCAAGAGGACCTACAGCCCACAGAGCTTTTACCTGAAGTATGAGATCAAACAGGGAGACAGAGGGTTGAGGAGAGGATGTAACATTACAGATCAGCGCAGAAGATAGTAGTTTCAGCACGTTAAACCTCTTAAGATTTGTTAAAGCTTATGTAAAGGAACTGTAAGGCAGGATCTGCAAGTGTGGAATTCTGTGAATGCCTATGATTCCTAGAAAGCATAAGAACAGTAGGGGGAAAATCAACGAATGCTTATTTGCAATTTTTTGTCAATTACAGGTGGGGACCATCTGTGGTAGGTTGACCACTGCCAGCAGCTAAGCCCCACATAGCCACTTGCTGACCTCCCTCAGTCAAATGGGGGGAGGGAAGAGCCAAAAAAAAAAAAAAAAAAGAAA
>WHYT01016760.1:23580-47340 GCA_009806455.1 Tetrax tetrax | reverse complement strand
AAAAAAAAAAAAAAAAAAAAAAAAAAGAAAGAAAATTTGTGGGTGAGGATAAGACAGTTTAATAAAGTGAAGGAAAGGGGAATAAAAAAAAAAACCACACACCAACCCATCTCAAGTGATGCAAAGGCAATCACTCACCACTTCCCACAGCACCCCAGCCAGTCTCAGAGCAAAGGCTGCCTCCCCAAAGAGAGGAGGGGCAGAGTGGGAAAGATAAAAGCCTGGACACTGTGCAAGTGCCACTCACTAACAGCCAAAACACTGGTGGGTTATCAACATTGCTTTATTCACAAATCCAAAACATAGCACCATACAGGCTGCAATGGAGAAGTTTAACGGTATCCAGAAGATGTGGTCTGATGACACACCTGTACAAGGCACAAGAGACCATGCCCCAATTGAAAAGGCAGACACTAATCTGAGCTCTAGAAAATAATGTAGTTTTTCCCTTCAGTCCTTTCTTGTCCCATTTTAAGTCCATGCTACTTCTCAATTCCCAGGTAGTAGCTATCACCCTCTTTAAAAATCCAACCTCCTCACATCAAATGTGATTCACCTCAGAGGACACAGAGAACCCATCACCAAAGCTGGTCCAGAACATAATACAAAGATGACAAACTTTGAGTAATGCAGAAGGGTTCCCTGTCTGTATAGGGAGGTAACAGATATAGTTCTCCTTTGTTTGTGCTAAGAGTAGTCAGTCCTGCAGACTTTGAGATTCACAGCATTCCTTGTGTCTGCCAGATGACAGGCGGCTGATCTTCCCTGTTTGCAAACCCAGCCAGCAGCAAGGTACAAGTAACTGAGCGTGCATTTCCTACCGGCACACACACACAACACAGACATGACAAGCCAACAGAGGCAGGAGAACAGCATCTTCTTTGTAAGCACCCACTCAGCACCAACAGTACCTATGTAAAACTTGGAACAACACAAGCAGCCTGGATCCCTTTCTCCTCTCCAGCTAATCAGGCTTAAAGTTCACACACATGGAAACATACTGGCCCCTCAGACTCCAGTGCAGACTTTACATCTGTTCAGAATCCAAGCCCCAACACCATTGTGCCAGGGAGAGCTCTGTGATTGTTCATCTCCTGACATCTCTCCCATATCCAGTTTCTGCAGACCTATGGTATTCCCAGCATCTGTCCCCTGCAGACCTCATCCCGTTCTCACCACCT
This sequence comes from Tetrax tetrax, assembly GCA_009806455.1. NCBI lineage: Eukaryota > Metazoa > Chordata > Aves > Otidiformes > Otididae > Tetrax > Tetrax tetrax. The sequence goes on along the minus strand of WHYT01016760.1, from coordinate 46,159 downwards.
AGCCCAGCTTGGAGTCTGAGTTGGCTAGCAGGTCACAAATGCACACAGAGCACACTCACACAGAGAATAGTTCGGAATAGATACGGGACAGACTGTGTGACCGCATACTGGGCTCAGCCAGACAAGCATGCTGTCCAGTAGCCTGCTTGCATGAAACCTGCCCCTTAATCCCTCTCCATTTCCCCATGCTTTTTCATTCCAAATCTACCTTGATCACTCGCTTTCCTGCCTTTTCTGCTTCCTCTAAGCATCCCACAAAAGTTTTACAGAGTGCCAGCAGCCCTCTCCAATACCCAATAAAACCTCTATCCTCCTATAAAATCCATAGCAACCTGCTTGTTTTCTCACCCGTTACAAAGCCCTGGTTGACCCTCTTGAAGGACACACCCAGGAGGCTCCTTTTGTGGCCCATCACCAATGTTTTAAGAGTTCTAGCCTTTGTTACTGTCACTGACAGCAGCTACTACAGTTTGTGCATCTGCATGCTCAGCTTATCATTCTTGCTGTGTTTTGCCTTTGCTTTTTCTGCTGAACAGTCGTTAACAACACATTCTTTCAGTCTGCCTAAAAAACCTGATGGGTTTGGTCAAAGCTAGCCAGCCACAAGCACTCCGGTGAACAGGATGGCTAATACACATCAGCAAAACCATCAGAACAAGGAAATGATTGCTGCAGTGGTGACAGAGGATCCCTGAATCACTGTCTTGGAAAGGGTGAAATGCTCCAGGACAGTGATAACGCAGAGCAACAAAAGCAAATGAAGGACAGAAAGAGAGATGGAGATGATGTTATCTCATGCAGATGATAACACATCACATGGGCTGTACAAACAGCATTTCCAGCAACCTGTCTCCATGAACCAGACCTCTCTAGTCCATATGCCACGTGCCCTTCCTACCAGATGACTTGCCTTGTGTCCAGCAGCTAGCAGTTCACTGGAGACAAAGTGGACTGCAAGAAACACAGTATGACCATCAGTACCATGCCTGGTAATGATAAAGACCACTTTTCAGCCTAGTGACTCTGATATCAAATTCTTCTCCCCACCCTAGTTCAGTTCTATAGAACACAAAGAGAAAGTAGACAAAAACCATGCATTTGGCTCGCAGTAAGTTACTCTCCTTTTCATTTGCATATCACACAATGATTGAAGAGCATTTCCACAGCCAGAAAGGTTTCCCTTAAATTAGCTGGTCTGAGTGCTCTTTACAAGGAAGGGAAACCTTCAAATCAATACAAATCAGCAACTGATGAAACTGATACATTGAGTTTGATTTCAGTCTTATAATCACATGTTATCCCAGTCTGGTCTTGCCCTTACTTTCATAATTGTCACAGTTCAGTCCCGTTTGGGACCACACTACGCAGTCTCACTCTCCCTCCTCCCATCCTCCGAGAGAACAGGGAGAGATAATATAAGAAAAAAAAAAAAAGCTCGAGGTTTGAAATAAGAACAGGGAGAAAATCCTTAAAGTTACTAAAACCAAAGCAGGATAATGAGACAGAGAACAAGATAACCTCCCTCCACCCCTCCCTCTTCCTGGGCTTAATATCATCTCTACCACCTTCCCCTGCAACAAGCAGCACAGGGGGGAAGAGGGAGGGGTTGCCGTCAGTCCATCACGCATTGTTTTATGCCGCTGCTTCATCCTCAGGGGAAGAACTCCTCACATTCTTCCCCTGCTCCATCGTGGGGTCCCTCTGGCGTGGGTCATCTCTTCCACGGGGTGCAGCCCCTCCAGAACGGCTGCCCCAGCGGGCCCTCCACAGGCCACAGCCTCCTTCAGGCATCCACCTGCCCTGACATGGGGTTCTCCATGGGCTGCAGGTGGATCTCTGCTCCTCCGTGGACCTCCATGGGCTGCAGGGGGACAACCTGCTCCACCATGGTCATCGCCACAGGCTGCAGGGGAATCTTGGCCAGGAGCCGCATTACTCCTCCCCCTCCTTCTTCACTGACCTTGGTGTCTGCAGCTGTTTCTCTCACAAGAAAAATTCTTCACAACAGGCAGGCAGACGCCTCTCAGGATCTTTTTACATCTCATTCACATCTCATCTCATTTCCTCTCCACTTCTTGCAGCCAGGCCGGGCTGAGTTGGGCCGAGTCAGCTGGCCAGCGGGAGGCCAGAGGGTGAGGCCTGCAAGGCCCATGAGGCTCACACCTCCCCCTCTCTCCTCCTGCTCAGCTTCTTCACATCTTCTCCCCTTTTTTTTTTTTCCCCCCGTTTTCCCCTTCTTAAATATGTTATCGCAGAGGCGTTATCAGGGAACATTCTGCTACGAACTGGCTTAGCCTTGGCCAGCAGTGGGTCCGCCCTAGGCCCAGCCGAGTCCACTGGACAAAGGGGAGCAACTTCTAGCAGCTTCTTCCAGAAGCTGCCACCATAGCCCCCCCTCATTAAATAAAACCAGAATAATAAATATTGTGTGCCATGTTCTGGGCTCATGCTAAGGCTCTTCCATCTTCCCCTACAAATACAGAAATACTCATTCCACAACCACGGGGCAGCTGGGGGACAGCAAATGAAAGTGTCCTAACAATGCATAAAATTGTCAAATCACTTCAGAAACAAGGACAAATAGGGTAAGACAGGATATTATTGAATAACCAACAGAAGCATTACAGCAGCTTGGCAAACTGCTGCATGACTAAGGCAAATCTATTCTCGCACCATGGCACTAACAAATAATTACCTTTCACATTACAAATGAGCTGAACTCAGCACAAGTCTCGATGAACATTATCTCCTTCCTCCGGTGACATTCCCACATTTCCCGTACAGCTCTCCGCCACTACAGACTTCTCAGGAGCCAGGTCACTGTACAGAATGAGTGTGTTCAATACACTGCATTCTCTGCAGAAGTGAGGATTTCTAACTTTACAGGAAATGTCATTCCACCCCCACTCTGGATGCTTGCTAATATGCGTGGTCCACAGGGAATGTCACCTGCTTAGTGTTGCAATACCACCATGCTTACTTCCATAATTGAGTGCAGACTCATTTGCTAGAGCAATTGCCCAGGTGACCTGGCCCAGAAGGAATTTCTCTGATGTCCTGTCTCAGGACATCAGCTACTACAGAAAACACAACTCTCCTTGCCCTCACCGCCTTCCTATGAGTGCTATGCAACACGTTTCTCCCAAAGCTCAGGACGGTCAGAAAGCTGGCTAGACACAAAGCCACAGGCAACATGAAGCAAAACATTCACTTAAGCAAAAGTCACTACTGCGTCATCTTCCTAGTTGATGGCATAAATTCAAAACCTAGCCATCATCTCATGCTTCAAAAAGGCTCACATCAGTTCCACCAAGTGATTCAGCAACAAACAAATCACATATTAATAGTCATGCCACAGCCTTAAAATGGAAAATGGCAAAACAGGGACTTGGAACAGAAAGATTGTGGTTGATGGCAAAAAAGGTGATTTTCAGACCAGATGACTGACAAAGGTTTAGTCATCCTGTAACAGATAAGATGCTAGCGCAACTCCTGCTGCAACAGATGAACATAGGCAGTAGTGAGACATTACCTGAAATATATGCACAATTCTGGCCAATTCAAGGAAGACTAATTACAACTGCAAGAACGCAAAGAAAGCCCAAGCCTACACCCAGGGGAAGGTAGAGTCTACTGCACAAATCCTGCCAAAATCCTTACAGTCTGCCAAAACAAAGCCAGAGAAGGAAACAGTCTCTCTCTCTTTAAAATGAAAGCAGGAGAGAAGAGTTATACTAACTAATTGACAATGTTATCATAAGTACAAATGGGTATGAACTAGTCATGATTAATTTTGGCTTAAAGGCTGAATAACATTTATAGGGTCATTACTACAATGAGACTCAGGAACTGCCTTCAGAAATTTTTCTTTTCCTTGAGCTTAACTTGCAGTTTGCTATATTTTTCAAAGTACATTTTGCTTGTCTGGAAAAGCAGGAGCAGACTATGGTGACTCCAAGTGTCATCCAATTCTACATTCATAAAATAAATTTCTAAAAAAAAAATAATAAAAAATATTCTTAGTTTCCTATCAAAAACTGGAGCTCTACTCAAGTACTTTAAACTTGTTATTTAAATTAAAATCCAAATTTTATTGCACAAGTTCTAAATCTCAAATCGGTTTAGCTGCTAACCAGTAGATTCAAGATCTGTTTGTTTCAATGTAAACACAACTTTACAGTTTTATATTCTCATGACTCAGATATTCCCCAGTACTAAAAAAGAATAAAATACCTGCTGAAAGTACATGCTGTTTGCCTTTCAAGTGTTCAAAAGAAAGCTTACAAAACCTCTGTAAAAGAAAAAAGTTATAATACTGCTCACTCTATGAATTAATTATGAAGCTGATAATACAGTTTTGAAGCTCCAGTTCTTCAGACATACAACTGTGTCAAATTGTTGCTTTATTTTATTCTTTTGTTTTTATTTTTCAAGTCCTAAACATTAAAAAAAAAAAAAAAGAATCCTAAACACTGTAAAAAAATCTCAAAACAAACAAAAAAAAAAAAGCACATTTCTGGTTTTCACTTCTGTGGTTTCCAAAACAATGAGTCTTACCTGATCACATATAGAAGTCAATATTTATTAGCACTTCTTATGTCCTAACACATTCAAAGTATTAGAAGAGGTGTTACTAAAGGATCTCTGAAAGTAAGGAGATGGATGAAGAATCCAGATAAGACAGACACTGGATGTCAGAATCACAGAACAGTTTGGGTTGGAAGGGACCTTTAAAGGTCATCCAGTCCAACCCCCCTGCAAGGAGCAGGGACATCTCCAACCAGATCAGGTTGCTCAGAGCCCTGTCCAACCTGGCCTTGAATGTTTCCAGGGATGGGGCATCAACCACCTCTCTGGGCAACCTGTTCCAGTGTTCCATTACTCTCACTGTAAAAAAATTCTTCCTTTTACCTAGTCTGAATCTACTTCCCTCTATTTTAAAACCATTACCACTTGTCCTACAGCAACAGGTCCTGCTAAAGAGTTTGTCCCTGTCCTTTTTAGAAGCCCCCTTTAGGTATTGGAAGGAAACGTCAAGCTTGGTCAAATTCTGCTGTTCACAGAAAACATGATGATTCCTAAGGATTCCAATTTCTAACATTTAATCAGTATCTTTGTCGACTTTCACAGAACTAAAAATAATACTACCCTCCCTTTATACAAAATCTCTTACAAATATCATTTGTAGTCCTGTAACATAAAAGTACTTAGTCAGAACTTACCTTTTACGTACTATACTACTACTAAACTAAAGCATTTGGGAGTCATTAGACTTGCCAAAGAGAGTCAAATTAAACATTTGTCTTCCTCAATACTTTGCTGCCTTTCACCACATGGAAAGATTGCTAAGAAACCATTAGTTTGTCTTCTGACATAAGGACTGTACTCAGCTAAATCGTTACTGTGTTTGATCTTGTGGGAAACTGCTTTCACCATTAGTGTGGAAGAGACATGACAGCACCCATAACCTGAGGAACTTGCACCCAAATATTGTTCCTTATTGCATAGCTGGTACGGGATCCCTTCCAGCAAGCTCACTGGGACAGTTATTTGTTCCTTAACAGGGGAAGTCATTAAAGAGGGTGAATCCTGGAGTCACTCAGTTTAAGCTTCTGCCTCATAAGGTCCCTCCAGCTGCTGCATCTGCTTCAAAGTCCTTGGTCATCTTCAGACTGGCTGTGAAAGAGCCTTTAAGCTCTTCTTCCATCCCCTCCACTGGCAGAAGGGAAAGAGGCCTGATAATCATGTAATGACAATTTCCTGCCACCAAAGGACATGGAAGCCCCAGTGTGCAAGGAGGACCAACTCACCTCCACAGGAGCCTCCTCCATCGAGGTCAACTTGGCAGGACTCAATGGCAGCTCCCTTCTCATCTGCCCAGGGACACAGGCCTGCTGCTCTAGCTCTGTCTCTACCTCTCTGCCACCTTCCAGCCCAGAAGCTGAAGGCCAGAGTAATGGAGCAGTTGCAGAGGTGAGCAGGACTGCTGCAGAGGCTTCTCCTTCCAGGTAAGAGCAGCAGTCATAACCAGCTCTCTCTGCTTATTCTCACACTGCCCGGAGACTGTGTGCCTACTCGGTGGAAATCTGGCCAAGTTCCTGATGGAAGGAGAGCTGTACTGGGCCCTGAGCCTCCTGCCTGGAAGATAAAAACCAATACTCTCCTTTCTTTTGTTAATGTGAGGATTAGGGCATAAATCTGCATTATACCCAAATCATCTCTTCACGTTCCTACCACTTCCCATGAGCCATGATAAGCAACAGTGTAACGAAAGGATGGTTCAACTCAGCTTGCTCACACAACAGAAAACTAACCAAACTGTTTAGTTTCCCTTTGGTGAACATGAGCTTCCTCATCCTACAGCCACACTGTCACTAGATCCAACACAGAGAACATCACCTTTTGTGATGACAGCCTGTATTTGTTATAATAGGAAACCACAAAATCCTAGGAATGCCCAAATGCCTCCAAGGCAGACCTACAGAGTGGAAATGATCAGAGAAGCCAGCTATTTTTTATTCTGTAGTTTTCTGTCCCAGCCCTGGCAAAGTCTAACTTGTGCAAGCTGGCTATGTTGCTTGAATGACACCACGCAAACAGGAGACAGTCACAGTACAGCATCACACACCCCAGCTCTGCTTCATCCCATGAAGCATTTCCATCAGTGAGAGTGCCTGCCACATCTAGCACTTCCTCGTCAGAGCCACGTCAAAAACTAATGCTATCATATAAAAAAAAAAATTATGTGTTGTTTTGACATACAAACAAGCTCTTCAGTGATATTTCTGTCAAGCAAACCAGACACCAAAAAAACCCAAAGCTACCTGGAAGTCCCGCAAAAAAAAACCCAAAAAACCAAAACCCACACACAACAAAAACAAACAAACAAAAAAAAACCCAAAAACCACAACGACCCAAGCAACTTCTCACTAGCCAAAGGAAGCACAGGCAAGCAAAGTACTTGCAAATCTGCTAAAACTGAATGAAAAATGCTAATTAACAAGAAAAACCTCATAAAGTCACTTGATTACTTTAAATACTAAAGACTCCTGTATAGGAAACTGCCCAACCCAAAAGCCTGAAGCTCTATTTGAAGCCTGGTTAACTACTCCAGCTTCCTACAGCCTTGAAGAATTCTCCTGCTTTGTGAACTGCAAAATAGCATTTGCTGCACTATTCCAAGTGGATAGGCTTTAACATCTTTCTTGCTTGTGATTAAATCAGAAGACGACAAATTGAGTGTTTGGGCTTGTATGTTTTGTACATTTTTAAACAAATCTTTTCATCCTTCTATCCCTCTGCTCTCTCATCTCATACAAATCCATCTCTTGGTATGATGAGCATGCAGTTTTTAGTGCCTGCTTAAATCCTCAGAAGTGAAAGTGCAGATCGCAAAAATGATACCTAGAATCCAGGGCAGTACACACATCTGCAGAGAACAAGAGATAAGCAGCCAAATATTCAGTTACGGTTCTGGAAAAGGCAGGATTCACAAATATTTACCATGGTGGATGAATGGGAGAAAGATAAGAAAGAATGTATTACTACAACTATCTTGATCTTAAAGATTCTGATTCAATTGACATAATTAGCACAACTGTTAATTCTACCAGTTAAACAATTGGTTTACATAAAATAATTGAAAAAAAAATCCCTCTTTTTTTGAGCAGAGTAAGAGTCTAACTAGGTTCTTGATCAGATCTAAGTTCTCATGCTGCATAAAGTACTGAAATGTTGAAAGTCTTTCACATACACACACAGGTTGAGCTCACCCCATAACTAAGTCAGCCATTCCAACTCGGGTCTCTGACCTAGTTCAAGTCTTTCCCTGTAATCGATATATTTCAATAATTATTTTATTTTTCTGAAGATGTGACACTGTTTTTCAGCTCAAGTGTCTGCATCAAATAGACATCTTAGAGTAGGCTACGGACATTTTAAAACATACAACTCAATAGTCTAAAACTGAAGTTAGTCATCATAAACAAGACAAAAGCAATTGCAGAGTTATAAAAACAAGGGAGAATTTCACTGGGATTTATATAAAGCTGCATTCTTCCCAAATAGTCACAGAGTAAAACATATAAGCTTCAGCTCTCCAGAGCAACCGAAATGGATACATCTCATATGCAAACCAAGTCATCCTAGTTCCTCTCCAATACCATTATGCTTGTAAAATGCATTAATTGGGGTAGTCCAGAACACATTGTAACTAAGTCTGGCATTCAGCCTTGACTTTAAGTATGACAACAAATAATTTTATTAATTAGATGTGCAGATGACATTTTAAGAGTACAACACTGCTGATTAACTCAGTAGCATTTCCATATATGCATTACACATACTCGCACAATCAATATAAACAGTATGGCTATAATCCTCAATTTGATCCATCTCCATATGAGGTTCCTCTTTTCCTTTTACAATATTAATTGATAAAAAAGGAGAAAAAAAAATCTATTTAACAAAATTAAAATGAACTCCACATTTTGGAGAAAAAAAATTCTCCTGTTAACTCCAAACAGCAACATCAAAAGAACAGTAAGGAAAAGAGATTCAAACCCTAGAAGTCTGTGGTGAATTATTAATTCAACTGCGGGAAAATTCAACCACAGTATCAGCAGCTGGAAGCATAACCAGAAGCAAAGTCAACAACAGCTCAAAAAATGCTGCTTCGGGCTACTCTTTCTACCCCTATGCCTGCTTTTGGGCTCCACTCCCTTTGCTTTTGATGCCTGCTTTCTTGGCATCTTTGGTGTCTTCAGGAGGTTCCCCTCCTTCCCTTGCTAACCCTGTCCCACAGGGGTCCAGTGTTGTACTGCTGTTCTCTTCAAAGGCTGCGTGCTGCAGCAGCTCAGAGCAAGGAGAAAGCCTCCCTGCTTCTTGCTCCTCTTCCACCACTACCAGGGACACGGCTGCCCAAGAGGAACGACTACACAACGCTCCCAGTCATGCAATGAGGCCAAATCCTTCCCCCCTCCCAGACAAGTCAGTGATTCTCTTTTAATAGATAGAAATTGAGCTAGGGTCATACCCAGAGCACAGACATCTCCCTAACACCAGCCAGGCTTCTCCTAGCAAATTCAAGTAGAACAAGCTCGTCAAAACTCTAAAGAATTGCAAGAAGACCAAAAAAAATTTCCCAAATCCCTCTGAAATGGTAGTGGGCTCTTCCTAAATGCATTCACTGAAGGTGTCACAGTATTTGGAAAATTTCTGCCAAAAGAGTTGAAATAAGCAAAATTTAAGTTTCTGTTTTCAGCTCCTTTAGCTCAGTGTGGATATCTACAATGGCAGGGAAGCTCAGCTTTCCTCAATGGACATGAGCAGCTTCCCCCGAAGAATATTCTCTGCGTTTCATTTTTTTCATTTCACTCTGTTCAAGGACTAATGCGTTTGAAATCACAAAGCCAACCGGAAATTGACAAAGTAGGAAAGCCTGGTACTGATTTAAATAAAAATGAAATTGGAGTAGGCCTAGTTTTACACTCTTGAGGAATATGGACTGAAAATAAACTATAAGCTTCCCCATACACGTTACATGCATTTCCTTTTAGTAAGCAATTTCAGTTGAAATATTTCAAGAAAAATAAGCCCAAGCAGCAGTATAACATAAGAACATAGCACAGTTAAACTTCAGAATACTGGTTTTACCAGTGTTTCTCTGCAAGCTTGTCACAAACCATAATTAGACCATATTATTCACCAGTTTCTAACAACATGGAATATACAAATATAAACCTGAATACCTAAGAAAGTGTTTGAATAATATTCATGAGTGTATTACAGACTCTGAGGCAACAACAATGCCAGTTTAGTTTGAAGTCTTCACTTAAATAAAAGCTAACACGTTTTAATCATTATGAGCCAGTAAGAACTAATCTCTTTAGAAAAATAACTGAAGTACTAATGCAAAAGTCAGATTAAATATGTAATTCAAGCCACTGACTCCAATCATGTTTTTAAACTGCTGCGTTTAATCTGCCTCAAGGCAGTCAGTAAATTGTAACTCAAAAACAATGCCATTTTTAGATAGCAAACACAACAGGTGCACAAAATCTTCCATGACATTTGTACTTATTTTATACCTCTATGATAAAAATATAGCACCCATAGTAGAATAACACAATTCAGCAAATACCCAGCATGCACTCAAATCAATACTTTTAGTAAGTCTGTTTGCTAGTAAAAAGAACTAATGTTACTTACTGCTATTTCTCTGCATGCAGACATAGAAATTCCAGTACCTTCTATTTGCTTTAAAGCATAATCTTTATCATCTTTCCTGTGAAAGAAGAAAAGAAGTTTTCTTTAAAAAATGGCACCATGAATTCAAAGTGAGCTCTTCATCACCATTCAGGGGACAGTTTCTAATTAATACAAATCCTGCATCTTATTTTCTTTTGATTATTTACTAGTTTAATGTCTGGATATCAAGCTAAACCATAAGCTAACCACAACATATTGGGATAAAGCTAAAATATAAATTTGCTCTCACTACATAAATAGGGATTTAAAAAAAAAAACACTTTTTTTTTTTTAAATGCAATGATTAATATTTCTTCCATTCCTTCCTTCTCTTATTATGAAGAAAACAAAGTAAACATTTAGTATATACTAGAAATAAGTCTAGCTAGGGCTACATCTCCCATTAAGGTCTTCCTCATATTTTAATGAATTCTTGAGTAGCCCAGAAGCAACATTACAGTAACATCGTATCTTTCGTTTCTTCGAGGTCACAAAAAGTGTCCTAAAATTTTGTTCCTATAAAATTAATGAAACTACCAAGACTAATAAAAAAGCCACAAGGTATCTGTGCAATCTGAAGAATTCAGAGAAATACTTGTTTAGCTTTACACATGTAAAACACACCACCACACACTCCATACTTTAACCAGTATGTACCTTACAGTCGTTTACTTAGAAATGCAAGCTTGTCAGTAACTTCAGCTACCAAAAGCAAACGAAGAAGAGGTACACTGCAGCAAAAGAAGGCATTGAACTCTTGTCCATCCTCAGCCTCACAGAGCTCAGACTTTTAAGAGATGGAGTGCTTGTCCTTCCCACTTGAGAGCTGGCATCCACAGCACTCCTGGGAGACGCGGCACTTAACAGTACAGCCTGCCATATCTGGAGCGCTTCTATAGCCCCAAATCTCCAGGTTACATAAGAATCCTTATTAATTTTTAATTAAACCAGCTTTCACAGCTGTGAAGAATCATGCTGAAAAAAATGCAAATCAAACATCCTAAAGGCAAATAAAACAGAACTGTAGTTAAGCATTGAAAACATACGCACTCGTTTCCTCCAGCTCTCACTGAATATTTGCAAGGCTTTGAATTGCTCTCTTCTACCTGAAACACACTCTTTTCCCCCTATTCATCATTATCTGTTTAACTGCCAAAATTATCAGTTCCTGTCCAAAAGATTTTTCACGGGGTTCAAAGACAACCCACTGTTAGCAATAACCTTTCAAAAGAGAGAAGAGAGAAAAAGTGGGAGATTAATGGACAAAAAATCTGAACACAGTTAATGAGGAGGAAGAATGAAACAGCGAGCGAGCGAGAGCAGATTTCAGTAAGAGGGCAATTACATTGATTCAGCAAGATAAAAGAGAGGAAAAGATACAGGATCTGACACAAACAGGAAAAAAAAAAAGAGGAGAAAGGACAATGACAGAAAACCTAAAGCTTCTTTGTCTGGAAGAGAAAGAGCCGATGCTGAGCAAATTCATACGTGGCCAAAGCAAGGTGGGAACAGGGAACAACAATCCCCTATTTCTCACCTTAGAGGAAAACAAGTTGCATGAAGCCCAAAATCAAGAAGCCATTATGGTATTAAGCACACAATTAAACTGTACAACTCATGATGACAGACTGTTACAGAGATCAAAAGTAGAAATGCCTTTAAAATCAAATTACACAAATTTATGGTGGATAGGGGAGTTACAGACCACAAGTAGCTACTGAAAACAACCCCAATCTGCTTTCCAGCACTGAGATTTCCTACGCTGCTGACAGAAAACAATACAGGGAAATTTTACCCTCTATCTGCCTTAGCCAGCGATTACTCGAGCTATTACTGGATATGAATAAGAAGCAAAATGGATTGGACTAGAGGTTACTCTCATTGCCCTACGTGCTCGTCTACTCAGTTTTCAAGGTGTTTGGAGAGATCTGTATTTCACCAGAAGTGCTACCACACAACTGCTACTGTGACAAGCATTACCACCCACAGAATATGGAGCGAAACGTGTCAGACTAAAGGTTATTCTCATTCCCCTGTTGCTTATCCGCTTAGATTTCAAGATATTTGAAGGAGAACTTGGTATAACGAGAAGTGCTACCATACAACTGGCATGACTGCAAGCATTTCTGGTAGCACTGTCTACAATGAAGTCTGCCATTTAAGATCACATTTAAAGTCTTACATTTAAGATTGTACAACTATTTTTATTTGGTCCAATGTTTGCCACATTAAGTCTGGACTAAAATTTTCTATACCAGATGGCAGACTTTCTCTGGAATTTTTAGAAAAAAAAAAATTACTTCAGCTGCTCCCTAGAACAAAATTGGAAGAACACACTTCCAGTTGTGGATGTTAACTCTTTTACAACTGTTGCTTTAATGCTGAAATTTGACAAGGAGGGTTTAAGAATGTACCATCTGGCCTCCTCAAAACAGTGGATGAAATAAGAAGTCTCTGAGAATTAATCTTCTCACGTTAAAAGGCAGTTGAAGAGTTAAGAGCCCGTGACCAACCTTGCTCTGCCCTTACGGCCACCCAGGGCTATGGGGAATTCACCACATGCTTGTTTGCTCTGCCTGGGTGCTGCATGCAGGAACAGAGAGCAAGTGGCCACTGCCCTGTCCTCAACCTACTCAAGTAGTTTGGAGGAAATACAAGAATGATAAAAACAAGGAAAAGAAATTACAATGCAGGAATAAAGCACATTTTCAGCATCACACTACACTCTCCCTCAGAATCAGAAAAAATAAACAAAGGCTTCTAAGACTTAAATTCTCTGAACACTGTGTGCATAGTTGAGGTACAAAGTAATAGAGTAATTCTTAACCCTTTCTAACATCTGTTCTACACTGAGGCTAGTAATACACCACGGTTACCCATTACACCACTAGTACCAGCTATTCCAGTAGCAGGAGCAGGAAAATCCTACTTCTATCAGAGCCAAGCAAGATTTTTCTTTACATAACTTAGAGTAATTCCTTGGCAGCCAAGGGAACTGGGGGAATAATTTTTGAGGAGAGTGAAAGAAGTTTACAAAAGGGTTATGAAACCAAAACTAAGGCCACAGTGACCAATCTTCTTTTAAATAATTTTTAAAAATATTTTGTCAATAATCTGTTTAGAATCATAACACGACACCAGGGGCTTCCCTATGGTTTTGCATATGGGCAATTTCCTTCTCTGAAGACAAAAAGATGTCCAATGACAAGACAGGAACAAACAAACAATAAGGAAAAAAAGGGGGAAAAAAAACCTGTTTATCGACATCTTCCACAGCTAAGTAACAGCATCAGCCACTTAGCAGCTTGCACAGTAAGACTCAAAGCATAATTCAACTGAATTTCTTCCTTCTAACGGAGATGTCCTGTTGGGAAAACCCGTCCACTTTCTCTGTTGCCTGCAAATGAGACATTAAGTAACTTCAGCAGATCCTCCACCTACCAGCAGGCTTAGAAAAGCTGGTCAATCTGCAAACTTATCTTCCTACTAATACATTCAGACTTTCCTGCACTTGAGTAGGCTGGCATCTTCAACACAGTAATACTCCCCATGAGTAAGAGGCAGCTGTGAGAGCAGCAAGAATAAGCAAGTTGACTTCGTACACAGCTGCTGGAAACAGCAGTGTTTACTGTAGTCATGAGCAACCTGCATAATCTTGTGTAAAAAATGTAATTTTCTCAGAGGGATATTAACATCAGTCAAACTTGAAAAAAGAAATGGGTTGTTGCAACATCACTTCCAGTGGACTTTAATGTCAAGAACAAATGAATATACCCATAAAATCACCATAAAATAGCATAACTATGTAGTCTTGTTCTTACAGCTTGAATAAACTTGTCCTGGTTTTGTTTAGTGAGAGGGGGCTACAATAGCAGCTTCTGTAGGAAACTGCTAGAAGTTGCCCCCTTTTGTCCAGCGGACTCGGCTGGGCCTAGGGTAGACCAGCTGCTGGCCAAGGCTGAACCAATTGGTAGCAGAATGTTCCATGATAATGCCTCTGTGAGGATGTACTTAAGAAGGGGAAAACAGAAAAAAAAAAGAAGATGTGAAGGAGCTGAGTTGGGGCAGAGAGGGGGAGGCACAGGGCAGGCCTCATGGGCCTTGCAGGCCTCACCCTCTGGCCTCCTGCCAGGCAGCTGACTGGGCCTGACTCAGCCCGGCCAGTCTGCAAGAAGTGGAGAGGAGATGAGATGTGAAGAGATCCTGAGAGGCATCTGCCAGCCTGTTGTGAAGAATTTTTCTTGTGAGAGAAACAGCTGCAGACACCAAGGTCAGTGAAGAAGGAGGGGGAGGAGTAATGCGGCTCCTGGCCAAGATTCCCCTGCAGCCTGTGGTGCAGCCCATGGTGGAGCAGGATGTCCCCCTGCAGCCCATGGAGGTCCACAGAAGAGCAGAGATCCACCTGCAGCCCGTGGAGGTCCACGGAGGAGCAGAGGTCCACCTGCAGCCCGTGGAGGACCCCATGTCAGGGCAGGTGGAGGCCTGAAGGAGGCTGTGGCCCGTGGAGGGCCCGCTGGGGCAGCTGTTCTGGAGGGACTGCACCCCGTGGAAGAGATGACCCACGCCGGAGCAGTTTCACGAAGGACTGTGGCCCGTGGGAGGGACCCCACGATGGAGCAGGGGAGGAATGTGAGGAGTTCTTCCCCCAACAACAAAGTAGTGGCGTAAAATAATGTATGATGGACTGACCGCAACCCCCATCCCCTCTTCCCCCCCGTGCCGCTCAAGGCAGGGGAAGGTGGTAGAGATGATATTAAGCGTGGAGGGAGGTTATCTTGTTCTCTGTCTCATTATCCTGCTTTGTTTTAGTAATAAATGAATAGTTTTCCCCAAGTCGAGTCTATTTTGCCTGTAATGGTAACTTTAAGGATTTCTCCCTGTCCTTATCTCAAATCTGGAGTGTTTTTTTTTTTCTTATATTGTCTCTCCCTATTCTCTCGAGGGTGGGGGGAGTGAGAGAGACTGCGTAGTCGGGCCCTGACTGAGGCTACAACAAAACTAAAACGAAAAATCCCATCCTTAAGACAATTAAGCTATTATTATAATGTGGCTTCTAAATATTTTTTTTTAAATTCTACTGAATTTGAAAGTATTAACATCATCATTAGAAACGTGCTGTCTATCTGGGGAAAAAAAAAAGAAAAAATAAAAAGGAGTAGGAACAGATGCCTGCTGAATGTGAGCATGTTGCAAAGCTTTACTATTAAAATGCCTGGTATTTCTACTCTTTATTTAGAAGGATACTTTAGGTATAAATACATTCAGCAAGTGGGTGAGAATATCCTACACACGGAGAAAAGACAGTCTTATGTAATAAAGTAGTTTAAAAAAAAAAAGTCCTACTGTTATTTCATTTCACATATCATATTTTGTAAAAATATTTCGGCACAGCACTAGAATATATTCTTTATTCAGATCACTAGATCAGTTTAAAATTCAATTGTGTAATAAAAATAGCAGAATAAAGTACCAAAGCCTTAAAATCAGTGGTAATCATTCTAAATTTACATTACAGATTTAAAAAAAAAATCTCAAATTTCAAACTACCACAGGGAACTCCAAATGCAGCATCTCTTCTACAGAAAACTCTAAGGAATGTGTTAATTGTTTATGGTTCTTATTCCCTAAATAATATTAAAATCCTGATAATTAAAAGATAAGCCTACCAATAAAACACATGGGGTTTGGTTTTTTAATTCTACCCTTGAGAATTGCATTTAGCATCAACAGCAAAGTAACAGATCCTCAGTAAGCACAACAGTCGCATTACTGCTGGAGAGATTCGGCCTCAGCAGTACTAACTCACAATTTTCCGAATGCATTAAATACAGCATTTGGATTTTACTAGCCGAAAATGAATTTGTGCTGTAGAGCACCTCACCTTTGAACGACTCGCCTAGATGAACAGTGAGCAAGTCAAAGCCCTGAACTGTACAAACAGTAGCATAACTTCACCATTAACAGCAAGATATGGACAGAAGCTTTCACACCTATTGTATTTTGTACCTATTAACTACCAACCCAGAAAACTGGTGTGGTGGAGAACCAAGTGACCAAGGACACAAAAGAGGCTAAGATTCTCAATGCCTTCTTGGCACTGGTTTTCACACCACAGCCCACTCCCAGAACTACCACCTTCCCACGGCACAATCCTGGTGAAAGGAAGTAGAGGAAAACCAAATTAGGGACGACTTCAGCAAACCGGAAACACACACACACAAGTCCATGTGACCAGGTGGGTTGCGTTCAAGGGTGCTTAAGGGAGCAGGCAAATGTCATTGCAAAGCCACTCTATCATCTGCAAAAGGTCATGGTGATCACAGCAGACTCCTAACGACTAGAAAAGGGCAAATACCAGGACCCTCTTCGAGAAGGGCAAAAAGGTTCAATGATATTATAGGCTACTCAGTCTAACCTCAATCCTTGAAAAGGTTATACAGCCAAGCCTCCTAGTAAGCTATTTCCAGGCTCACGACGGAAAAGAAGTGACTGGGAATAGCTGGCAAAGATTTTCCAAAGATGAGTTTTGCCTTATCAACCTGACTGTCCTATACAGCGAGAGGACTATGGAAAAGCACTGGATGTTACCTTGGCCTTCGCAAAGCTTGTGACATGATCTCATAGTATACTCACAGCCAAATTAGAGAGCTTGAACAGCTGAACTACAGAACAGATTAAAAATTGATTGGATGGCCAAACTTAATTGGTTGTAATCAATGGTACAAATCCCACAGGCTGCCAGTTACAAGTGCATCCCTCAGAGGCAGATACTGGGGCTGATATAACATCTTCATTAACAAATGGACAACAGGATGGAAGGCATCCTCAGCAAATCCACAGACGATGCTAAACTGGAGACAGCGGTTGATGCACCGAAGAACTGAGCCACCATTTGGACAGACCTCAATAGACAGGAAAATGGGTGGATAAGAACCTCAGGAAGTTCAAAGACAAGTGCAAAGACCTGTCTCTAGTTTGGAATAACCCCACGCAACCGGACGCACTACCAGCTGGATCGAAAGCACCTTTACAAAGCAAGACCTGGGGGTCCTGGTGGACAAGCTGAACATGACAACAATGTGCCCCTGTGGCAAAGGCAGACAGCCAAATCTTGGGCTGCATTAGCAAGAATGTACCCAGCAGGTGGAAAGAAGTGATTATTCCCCTACATTCAGCACTCTGAAACTACATTTGGTAGCTCCATATTTAGTTCTAGGCTTTCCAGTACAAGACAGACATGACGTACTGAGCAAGTCCAGCAGAGCAGCTGGAGTCTCAAGTACTTGACACATAAGGAAAGGCTGAGAGAGTCAGGTTTGTTCAGCCTCCAGAGAAGGCCAAGGATGGATCCTACCACTACCTTCAGTTATCTAATGGGGGGGAACAGGGAAGGAGTCAGACTCTTCTCGGAAGCATCCAGCAAATCGATGAGAAGCAGCAGTCACAAGTGGCAAAGAGTGGCAAATTAGACAGCATAAAGAAAAAACATGCTAGTCAAAAAGTAGAAAAGGTTTGACAGAGTTCTCCATGCTCAGAGATACTTAAAACTCAGTTGGGTAAGACCCTGAGCTAATTTCAGAGTTGGTCCTGCTTTGAGTAGAAGGTTGAACCAGGTGACTTCTAGAGATCCCTTCCAACCTGAAGTATTCTATGTGGAATTCTAACATAAACTACATTGTTAACGATTAATCTGAGATTGTAAGGGGTTTCACATCTGCCTAGTACATTCATTATATATTTTCAATATATATATAATATATATATATATTCAATATATATATATATAATCAATAGCTGATTCCTAATACTGTTTTCCAAGTCTGACAATATCATCAAAATTAGCTAGAAAGGAAACAGAGCAATTCAGAGTTTGTTCTAATATTTGCAATGTGTGCAATGGTAATCGTCTCTTAAAAAAGGAAATCATTCTATGGCTTATTGTAAAACTAAAGTAATGCACCTGTAAGCAGCATAGAAAAGAAACTCAAAGGTTACATTTTGGAAAAAAGAAAAAGCCTTTAGAATTATATTTTTCCTCAATAGTATCTGAACTGGTATCTGAACCTCCAGATCTTAGAGCCTGGAGATTATTTGTATGAATGCCACAAAAATCAACAACAAATTAATCCTACCTATTGGATTTCAAAGGCTTTCATGTAGATTCCTCAAACTTCCAACATGCTTTGTGCTTACACACAGAAAACCACAGAGACCTAACAAAATCCTTTCATCCCTAAAGGAAGCTGACTTACGTCCCCAAAGACCACTGCACTCTGACAAGATCAGTGTACTGTAGAAGCAGACACTAGAGCACTGTACTGGTTTTGGCTGGGATGGCACTAGTTTTCTTTATAGTAGCTCCTATGGGACTATGTTTCATATTTGTGACCAAAATCACGCTGGTAACACACTCATCTTTCAGTTATAGCTGAGCAGCTCTCACACAGTGTAAGAGTCTTTTCTGCACCTCAGACCGCTCTACCACCACGCAGGTTAGGATGCCCAAGAAGTTGGGAGGGGACACAGGCAGGACAGCTGACCCAAACTGACCAAGGGACATCCCATAACATAGGATGTTATCTTCAGCAATAAAAGCTGCAGGAAAAAGGAGGAAGGGCGGGCGTTTGGAGTCACGGTGTCTGTCTTCCAAAGAGCCATTCATTACATTTCCTGGAGATGGCGGAACATCTCCTCACCAATGGGAAGCAGTGAATGAACCCTTTATTTTGCTCTGCTTGTCTTCACAGCTTTTGCTTTACTTATTAAGCTATGTTCATCTCAACCTATGAGTTTCTGCACTTTTACCCTTCCAATTCTCTCTCTCACCCCACTGCAGCGAGGGAGTGGCTGTGTTGGGCTGAGCTGCCTACTGGGGTTCAATCTCAACAAGCACATCCAAGATATGAAGCCTTTATGTGAAAAATGCACAAAAGTTTAAGTTTACTCAGGTTTATAGACACAGTCCAACTGGCTCAGACTGAGAAAAGTTTCAACTTGTAAAACATAAATGTATGAAACGCAATGGTTATCAGCGCACACATTTAAATGTACAAAGTTGGACAGGTATACCCGTGCAGAATGTGATGTAACAGTTCTGTGAGAATAGAGGGTCAAAGAGCAAAGATGATGTGCATCAGCAGAATATAAATTGTGTGGGAAAATAATCGGTACTAACAACTTGGTACAAAGGCTGGGAAATTGCATTATAAGCACCTGACTTGCCAGAAAGCACATTTTAGGTCAAGACTTCTGTCAAACTAATTAGTATACACAGTAAGTCTGATCATTGACCCTGTACCTTCAGGTAAACCTATAATAAAGAGCACAATCTTATAAATATTCTCTAAAAAAATCTGAGCTAACAGTGATGCAGTGATAACTGCTTCATCTTTTCATTACTCCTTTTTCAGAAAATCTCCTGGGTTTCATACATTTAAATGTTTTATAATTATGTTGATTAAAAGAACTGAAAAGTAACAATGAAACTTTGCACACCAGCTTGCCTTAATTCAACAGTTTGCTGCTGAAAGAAACCAATCTTCATCCCCATACACACTCCTGTCCTTTGCACTAGACTCCAGGCACTCATTTTCAGCTGGAGATGAGCTTATTCAGAGAGTGGAAAGGTATTTCCAATTTTTTCTTTGGCATGCTTTTTGCCACAGGAGTGAGCTGAAGAGGCCTGCTGTATGCTCAGATGAGCACTGGAGTTATCTAAAGGCAGAGAGCAGACATAGCAGAAGCACAGTAGTTTTTGTCCACGTTCAGGATGAAATTAGTTTAACTGGTACTTTCTTTCCATGTCAGCTTATGCAGTACACTCACCATTGCCAGAAAGTTTCAGGTGAGTGCTACACTCCCTGCAGAAATAATTCTGTTTACTGGAAGAACTCACCATAGCGAAAGACAACCACTTTTTCAAAATATGGAAACAATAAAAACTACAATTATGACCTTCACTTATAGCTGTTTGAGGATCACTTCATTTTAATTTTACTAATGCTCTATGCACTTTGTTATATTTATTTTATATATTTATATATTTAAAATGTCCAAAATGAGGTTATTCTAAAAATACTTAATTTTCCAAGGGCCATCTGTCATGGGTTTTGTTTTGTGAGCAAATAAAAACCATATTTCAGTTATACTGGCTAAAACAAGTTGGATGAAGTGAGACAAGAAGATAAACATTAGTTCAAATTATTAGTTCTTCATTTGTCTGAAAAACATTTTGAAAAATGAGGTAGTCCTACAACATGCATTAAACCTACAGAAAACAGGTTAACGTTATCGTCTCTATTGTCTGCTACACAACCAAAGCATGACTATTTTTAAAAGTTCTGATTTATTCAAGCAGAGTATTTAAATGTATTTACAACCAGCTTAAAGTTTATCCCATCATAGATTCTAGCTTGTCCTTTCACAGAAGAAATCTGCCAAAAAATCAGATGAAAACCCAGATTCTGTCATGAAAGCCTCTTATGTATGAATAAATGAGAAAGGATCATGAATAATGCAACCCTGTCAGAAAGGCTGGGAGTCCAAGCTACTTTGTCAAGGATTTCAGCTAAAAAGAGTAGTTCACAACTATTCTCTTCTCTACAAAGTCACCTGCAAAGACTTTCCAGGAAGAGGTGAAAAGAACAAAGAACAGTTGGTTTATCTTAATCTGCAGATGAAGATAAATAGAGTTCATAAAGTAGTGTGACTTCCTATATATTCGTGCTTGCCACTAGAAGCATCAAACCTTGCCCCCGTCCTAATGCAGCTGCTGGCATCAGTACGTGCTTTAACGTTTCACACACTTGCAGCCATGCTCAGTCAGGGGAAATTTCAGACTGTTTCCATATTTCTATCTAGAAATTTCCAATTTTTATTTCCATATTTCACAATAAGTGTTGTCTGCTCCTTCTCTAACTTCCAACATAAGGTATGCAAGAAAAATATTAATCAAAAAATGCATGGAACCACGTTTAAAAAAAATAGGTAGCAAGCAACAGTCTAGAAACAGTGACAGCTGGATCGGGGGCCTGCAAACCATCCAGGACCACTGCTGTACCAGATCTCCGCACACAACCAGAAGCAGAGCTGTGCTGATGCACAGGTTTCCAAATAAGCGGAGGCAGTGGCTGGGAAAAGGGTGCAGTCTGCGCTGTGCCCTGCCAACACCACCAACCACCTCGGGAGTCATTGCTGGTCTAGACCCACACGGTAGTAGTGCAGCCCTTGAGGAGCTGCTGCCTTCTCCAACAGGTACATTTCCAGGGGCACATCCTCATATTCCTAGGTGTTGCTGATATGCAGGGGCTCTCAAATGATAACTGTAGGTAACTATCATCAGGAACGCTGGTTACCCTTACCTGGTTTCAGAGAGAGAATAAAAGCAATGTTGGGGGGGGGGGAAGCATCAAATAATCTATCTTTTTAGATTCCTTTTCCTTTCTATTTAAACAGCGCTAGAACAACACAGCAGAAATCCAGGACCCCAAATTTAAATTTCAGCATAAGACAGCAGTAATTTCTGGATACCAGATGAAGCAGAAGCAGGAAAGCAGTGCTACGTGCTTGCCCTAGTCCTACTTTACTTCCTAAAGAGCTGCTACAGTTAGCCAGCAAAAGACAGCTGGATGCGCCCTTCACAGAATCCAGAGCGACGGCTCCTATTAATCAATACAGCCATGAACTTGATAACGGCACGTCGCAGACTACAGCTACAGTTCCAATCACTGCACTGTATGATCACGGTAGGTTTTGATGAGTCTTAGGAAGTGTTTGCATGGTTGTATAATTAAACTCAAATAAATTGCAAAACTCAGGGAAGTTGACAGACACGTCGTATTTAATTACCCTGTTCTCTCCTTTTCCTCTTTTTCTTACATAACAAAAATACATTACTGTCTTAATGCTAGGCAGTGATTACCTTCAAGTTCATCAATAATTTTTATCTGAATTAAAATTTAACTTAAAGAATGACTAATAAAAAGATCAGATTTAAATGTAAATACTGAACAACCTAGCAGAAGAAAAAACTTAAAGACTCATTTCTAAGGTAACATTTCAACAAATTTGCATGGTTAGGGTTGGTTTTTTTCCTTTTAAAAATACATACATGAAGCACAAAAAAGCAAATAGGTAAAAGATAGCATATTCAGAAGCAGGCAAAAGAGCCAGTTTGTGCTCTTTCTTGTTACTATTAGCTCCTCTCTTCAGAAACATATATTTTATCCTGAAAGAAAATTAATGCTTCAGCATGACTTAAGTCCTCCTAAAACTTTAGTATGAATTTTTTTTTAGATACAGTGTGCCTTAAGACAAAAAAAAAAAAAAAATC
>WHYT01016760.1:0-13672 GCA_009806455.1 Tetrax tetrax | reverse complement strand
GGGGGGGGGAAGCATCAAATAATCTATCTTTTTAGATTCCTTTTCCTTTCTATTTAAACAGCGCTAGAACAACAGAGCAGAAATCCAGGACCCCAAATTTAAATTTCAGCATAAGACAGCAGTAATTTCTGGATACCAGATGAAGCAGAAGCAATGTTAGCAGGAAAGCAGTGCTACGTGCTTGCCCTAGTCCTACTTTACTTCCTAAAGATCCGCTACAGTTAGCCAGCAAAAGACAGCTGGATGCGCCCTTCACAGAATCCAGAGCGACGGCTCCTATTAATCAATACAGCCATGAACTTGATAACGGCACGTCGCAGACTACAGCTACAGTTCCAATCACTGCACTGTATGGTAACGGTAGGTTTTGATGAGTCTTAGGAAGTGTTTGCATGGTTGTATAATTAAACTCAAATAAATTGCAAAACTCAGGGAAGTTGACAGACACGTCATATTTAATTACCCTGTTCTCTCCTTTTCCTCTTTTTCTTACATAACAAAAATACATTACTGTCTTAATGCTAGGCAGTGATTACCTTCAAGTTCATCAATAATTTTTATCTGAATTAAAATTTAACTTAAAGAATGACTAATAAAAAGATCAGATTTAAATGTAAATACTGAACAACCTAGCAGAAGAAAAAACTTAAAGACTCATTTCTAACAAATTTGCATGGTTAGGGTTGGTTTTTTTCCTTTTAAAAATACATACATGAAGCACAAAAAAGCAAATAGGTAAAAGATAGCATATTCAGAAGCAGGCAAAAGAGCCAGTTTGTGCTCTTTCTTGTTGCCATTAGCTCCTCTCTTCAGAAACATATATTTTATCCTGAAAGAAAATTAATGCTTCAGCATGACTTAAGTCCTCCTAAAACTTTAGTATGAATTTTTTTTTAGATACAGCGTGCCTGAAGACGAAAAAAAAAAAAAAATCCTTTATAAAAGGATAGAAGAGTACAAGGAACGCAATTTGTGACTGAAGCACATTTCATGGACTCGGATCTAAGTTTACAAGATGTCATGGGAAAATAAAAAGCCGTATTACTAAGATGCTAACACAAAAGTTATTGCAGGGGAAGATGCACTAACAGAACTGAATTTTTTAAGGTTCTAACTGAGGCATTCTACTTTTTCTATCCCCAAAATACTTACAGGACATGTCAAGACTGCTGTGCCAGAACAGCATAATCACTCTATCAGACAGTAAGGTTTATGCTGAGAATATTTTGTACTTCAAAACAAATCCCTCAGTAATCGGACCTTTTCCTGGGTAAAGAAAAGGTCATTTCCCACAGCTGGAGGGAAAACCATCAACAAGGCAACAAACACCAGGGCTTCTGAGACAGCTGATACTATGTGGTGAACAGCAATTACTGATTCACTTTATTCCTTTTGTTCTTTGATTTTTTTAAATTAACACCTTTCACCACAACATGTACTTTGGCAAGAAGTTCAAAGTAAGCGAGTAAATTCAATGACACACTGTACATGCAGTTCTTCTGATCTAAGAATTTGCTGCTGTCAAAAGAAAAGCCGTTTCTTGACATCTCTGCCTTGCTGCTCCTAGCCAGAAAATCCCTCCTCTTAGACCAGCTCTGATCTGTGTCTCACTCCTCTGTGACGTGATTCACCTCCTGCGTTCAGCAAACAGTTATCCACTTCTTTTTTTCCTGGGTTAAAAAATTCTGTTAGCTTACTGTGGGATATGATGAGTATTAAAACCAGCATCAAAGTATGCGGTAAGAGCAAAAGACAAGGAGGGGATGGCTAAAGACAGAGACGGCGAAAAAAAGCAAGATGCCCCTGACTTCACTCCCTGCTTGGTGGTGGTGGTGAAACCACCATATTTAAAAATAAATAAATAAACAAACAAAACAAGATCCCCCCCCCACCCAGCCCTGCAATTAACTCCAGCACAGAAGTTCAAACAGAAGCAAGAATCCCTGGGATCCTGTTAAGTATCTTCCCTCTCGTTACTCCCACAAAACTATCATTTGACAGCCGGCCTAGAAACAAAATTTTAAAACTGTACAATTGGGAAGATCATTCCTATGAGAAGAGCAGTTACTAACAGCACCACTTTAAGAAACTATACCCTGACGGGCAGCAGTATCTCAACCCAGTCTCAAACCTCTGTGCTGCTTTATTAAAGCGCTCAGCAGTCTTACCAGTATTTTGTAAAAAGCAATACACAAGGTACCTGTGCAAATTCTCTACAAAGGAAAAGACCACTGTATTTCATTTGCACTTTCCTCCGCCTCTCAGATTGCTCTTAAGTCACCTCAGTATTGATACCCCTTCAGAAACTGGAAGTTGCATGAAGATAGCACAAGGTTTGAAAGCATCTGTTCTGAAAAGTAAACACAAGCAGGATTAAAGTACTGGTCTAAACCCCAGAAAGCCATCATCTCATGAACCTGTATTTTTGGTATATTTTTCCTCAGTAATCAGATCTGTGAAACTATTTGATTTACATGGAGAAAACAAGATATTTGCTGCTTTAAAAAAATCTTTTATTATTAAAAGCCTTTTTTAAGTCACAAATTTGCTGAAAAGTCACACAGTACTGTAGGAGCTACAGGTTCACAGATGATACTTTGTTATTTAATAGCTCTTAACAGACTTATCTTTCATAAATTTAACCAGTCACTGAACAACCGTTTCCTATTTTCTCAATGACACTCAGGATTTAGAGACTGTCCCTCACTCTCACAGATGCAAGAGTCCTCGTCTAAGGGAACGACTGAAGTTTTCATACAGACCGTGCTCTTCATTTCCAAGTATCCTCCTTGGGTCTATTACACCCTGCCTGGGATGAGGGGATTAGAAGTGCCTACAACACTCAGAACAGGAAATCTAGATAGATCACATCAAGTGTGTTGCCTTAAGCTATATACTCCATCAACGGTTTTTAATAGACTTAGGAGATGTTGAAGGTGTTTTGTAAGCTGTTGTCTCTTCAACTCCGCACCTTTCATGTGTCCACTATCTCTGCTCTTGGTAGAGCTCAGCAGTTAGTAGTTCCCACTCTCCTTTTAAAAACTGATCTCACTACTGCCCCTTTCCAGTCTTCTATGACTGGTGCTGTTTAAAGCACCAGGTTAAACTTCCTGGTAATTTGTTTATTTCATTCCTGAACACCTTCAGATGTGTCAACACATCTCATCTTGACAACTGACTGCCCTTCCTTTCAGTTTCTTCACACAGCCCCATGGCCAAACACTGCAATTGAAACACATCCCCCAAAGCATTCCCTTGCCTCCAGTTCTTCAAGTTCTCTCACAACGCACAGACAAACCAAAGTTTTCCTCCCACTGTCATTTCATCTCCTCTAAACACTCTGGTCCTATGGGTAGCATTGTGCTACTGAGCATCAGAAAAGAAGAGAGGGAAAGGAAGATGAATTTCATTCCCTTCTCAAGTAGTTTCTCAAGGTTGGGGAAGGGTGAAGGGAGGTTGTGTGTATTTTTGAGGGCTTATATGGGGGAAAGGTTGCCCAGGGGGGCTGTCACACTACATTTCTGCACTTAGCCTAGTAGCATTTAACTTCTTTTCTACACTCATCATTCAGGTAGACTTAATTTTTCAAAGAATGACTCCCAAGGGCTTCCTTTATTCTACTATTTGTCCATGTCAGATTTTTTTTAATTGATGGCTTCACAGTATGTCTTGATGAGTGATACACATTCACTGAGAGCCTAGAGAAACTTTAAAAAAATGGTTCCCAAGCAGCTTGCAACAGCTCACCTTCTTAGCTCTCTTCTAGCTTGAAGAAGCCTCCTCCCTTTATCTTTGGGGTTTTTGTTTGTTTGTTTGTTTTGGGGTTTTTTTTTTTTTGGTAATTTGAAGTTGTACTTCAAGCAGATCTCTTAACCTTGTACAGATTCGGCATCCCTCCAGGAGCAAAGTACAACCCATATTTGTCACAGACAGCCCTCACTAGTAACAGTCTGAATCTGCTCTTCCATCCTACTGCAGACCACATCCCAAGTCAATTTTCCCACTGCAGGTGCCCTGACTAGCTGTTTCAGTAAGTAGCTGCTCACTGTACAGAAGTTTTCTCTTGGCATCCCTCCCTGACTGAGCATCCACCTAAGGGAAATGAGGGTAATGAACCACCCATTGCTGTATTTTCTGCTTTACAGCCTCTCTGATCTCACACAGAACAGGCAAACTACTCCGGCAGATGGAAATGCAGTCCCAATGCTATTTCCCCCCCCTTACGTATGCCTGGAGTTCAACCCATAGAGCTTTCAGGGTTGCAATAGCTACTCTTTGAGTATCTGACACTCATCTAGCAGTCATATAAGCTTCCAATTGAGCTTTTATAAAATTGATTAACGTTAACAGTGAATGGCACTGTTCGCACATTTACTTGTGGGTTGTTTTGTTCAGCTCTGCTTAAATAGGATTGACTCAAAAAGAAAAGAGTTTGAATGTCAAGCAGCTCAAGTACAAAAATTTAGATAAGATTCAAATTACACTTGGACAAATTTGTCACCTTGTGGTCTTGAAGTCCACCTAGTTAGAGCTTGCTCCAGGTGCTTTTGTCATCACCATGCCTTGCACAGTAGTTCCGTGAGAACACAGAGTTGATGAAATCTGACTTTCCAAGGCTTCGTTGTGGGATTATCCAGTGTCTGAACGCAAACCATAATTGAAAGTACACCTGCAGCTACGGCTCCCCCTCACAGGGTGAGGCTATGTCTCTCCCAGAAAACACATCTTGTCCAGAAACACTGCCCAAGGGGTTTGCTGCAGTTCAGATCCTTTTGTATCCCAAGTTCTCAGACGCACGTATTACTCAGACAGTAATGAATTAAGTCTTCTTTTTCAGTGCAACTCTCAAGTGTCCTTTATTCAAATGTCAACATCTTGTATGCAAGGTGTTACAAGCACACAGCACACAGCTTTCTCAGAAAAACAGGCAGATTATTTCAGTGACCTTTAGTTGTGTTCTTCCCTGTTCGCAAAACATATGTGTTTTTTTCAAGACTGATTTTAATTTTAGATGTTTAGGCTATCATCTGTAGTTGGGAAAAATCATCATGTTCTCTTGAACATTTTGTCCTTTACAGAAAATATCTGCAGCTTTAATCCTGGCTTATAGTTCTTTTCCTGCAAATTCTAAACCGATTGCACGGTATGTTTTGCTGTACTACCACTTGACAATCCAGGTTGTTAAGATGCAGTTGAACAGAAACTGTTGCCTGAACAGCAGTACTTTTTTTTTGCTTATATACTGTGTATAATTTCACATATACTGCGTATAATTTCACAAGGACTCTTTGGCGTCCTGATCTTCATGCTTCAGTCACTCACTAGTATACGTAAAACACATGCAACAGGGCAACATCAGTAGAATTCTCCATTAAAAAAGCAGAATATTAAATTCCCTATCCAGTACCTTTCCTATATAAGCTACTAAGGACTTCTGTATAAAGTTAAACACATTTATTGAAATAGCTATTCCTCAAATGGGAAACCTGCAATACACAAAAATTAGCAACTAGTTCACAAGTGGCCTTGTACCTAAGAAAAAATTGTAGCTGTGAATACAGCTATGCTGTAATCCCAAATGTGCTATTATGGGGGCTTGACAAGGTCTCAGAAACCATTTGTTGAGCCTCAGAGGAGACAAGAGAGAACAGCAGGCTAGCCAGCCAGAACACAAAACCCTCCTGAATGGTCACCAGCCCACACATAGCAGTAACACACAGCATTACTTGCCAAGCTCGCAAAGGAAAGATGGGGGGCAGCAGGAGGGAGAGGAGCATGAGAGTTAGAGCATCGGTGGGATGAAGTCTGAAACTGAAACCTTATTCCCCTTCATTCACAATGAGCTTCTCTAAACTCAAGACTGTTTTACAGTGAAAGGATACCAGAGAGAAAGCAACCCTTCTATTAGCAGCAAAGTTAAGTACCTTGAACAAATTAAATTTTGTCTGTATTGAACCTTAAAGAGCATTTCTATGACTTAAACAGAGGGTGAACTGATTACCTTCATCTACATAAAGTCAGAATCCACAATTTTGAGTAATTAATATTACAAAACAAACTGCTGGCTTGCTTTGTTAATACTTTAAACAAGCATAAAAGAGAGAGCCAATTATGTATTGATTAAACATAATCTTCATGGGCTTACTCAGCTTCAAAATGAGAATTTCAGGCCCTTCTGCCATATTTCAGATGTTTAAGATCAAGCAGTTCCTCTTCGCCCAACACATGCGCAGAAAGCACAACAATTTTACCTCAAATCATTTGATTTACTTCACTAAATCTCAGTCTTCATGGCAGCAGACATGCAGATTATAACTTTTGTACAACATGTTATTTATCTCATCCAAGACAGCCCTAGCTGCAAGTAAACTTCCAGTCTGAATTTGCATTTACACAGTGGATAATTCCACAAGAAAAGTAAAGAGCCCTGGGGAGAAGGAGAAAAAAAATAAAAATAAAAATCAGGCTTCATAAATGCCGTTACTCACACAACTACTGTGCAAGATAGCAGAAGTTGCAACCAGAACTACTGCAGCCTGTGTGACTTTAAAACAGCAGGGCTGCAAATCCACCTTCAGCTTTCTAGTGTCTCAAATGCAGCTCAGATCTCTTTATGCAAGGACTCTGTACAGCCACAGAATTCTTTGTGTTTTAAAGTTTCAGAAATAGAGGCTATCAGGATGTGTAGCTATAAAATCAATATTCTTTTTTTTTTTCCTAATTGTTAAGATATTTTTGATGTTTTTGCAGAAATATTTGACAGTCGTATTTTCCACAGAACAGTTATCACATGCAGAGATCACGTATGATTTTGTGTAAAAATCAGAAAAAAAAAGGTTAAGGAATACATCCAGATATTCATTCACTACAGGTTATTCTTTTAGAATCTGCACTGGCCAGCAAAGGTCCCGCAGAAGCATGAAAGGTGTTAGAGCCTCATCACACTCACCCCTAAAAGCAAGGGAGGCACCATCACCACCACCCTCTTTTTTCAAAACAAACCAAACAACTTTATCAGATACGGGGAAACGCTTTCTCAAAATCTCCGTTCAACCTGTTCGCTAAAGAACTGCTTCTGCTGTGCAAATTACCTCCACTGTGTGTACCTGCCACTTACCTGCTTATCTACCTGAACTTACAAAATTAGGTTCATCCTTTAATGCTACTATTTTATTCCTGCTCTCAGATGTAAGGGGCTACTTCCAGGCCAACTCCAGGCCACCACTGTGACAAATAACTAGGACACTGCTGCTGCTTCCAAGGCAGCCATGAAAGGAAACTAGAAAAGTCCTCCTATCACTCATATTACAGAGTCTTTAGGAAAATTCAGATTAACTTCACACTTTAAGATGAAACGATTATCCTCCAGAACCCAAAACCAGAGCCAAGCTTGAAAGGCAGGCTGTATGCAAAAATACAGACAAGGCAAACATTTTATTCTGAGACGAAAAACCAGCATACCATGGAAATGGTAAAGACTGAAGAGAGCACTCATCTTGTCAGCACAGAACAAAGGAGATCCTCTGAAGGGTATGAGGTGTTTCCTTTTGGGGCTCTAGCCCAGCACTCCAGTGTTTCTGCTAAAAGTAAAAGATACTGCTTGCCAATTATTAGGACCAGTACTCATGATCTTGCTTTCCAGCTCTCACTAAATTCATGGTTAAATCCAAATAAAAGATGATGAAAGGAGATTGTACCCTTCTGGAACTGGAGCTGCACCTAACAGTATTAACCACAGCAGAGGTGGGAAGACACAGTCCACGTCAGCAGCCTGCCTCACGTGCTCGATTACTCTGACTACAGCAGCCAGTCTCCAACCCACACAATCACAACTCCGTAACGATACGGGTCCATAGCAAAAAAAAAGAATCCTGTTCCCAAGAAAGCTGTTAGAGAAAATTTTTTTTTAAAAAAAGTATTATTTTGTTTACAAGATGCTGCTACCCAGACCTTTGCAACTGATGTCCTGCTTTTATAAACATTTTGATGCTCACAGTGGCACAGCAATCACCTTTTAATGCCAAAATGGACCCATCTGAGCTGTAGCTCGGAGGTCTTGTGACGCTCGTACCACGTGTTGGCTGTTGTTGCACGCTGTTAGAGCACAACCTCAAACACAAACCCGAGTCACTGCACCTTCATTATGTTTCCACCGTAGTTACCAAATTTCAGCATAACTAGAAGAATATATTCTTAAGAAACAAGACTTTTTTTCAGTTTCTGCTAGAGCAATCTGCAAATGACAGCTCTGCAGATTCCAATGGTAATAAAGGATATCTCTATTGTTTTGTGGTTAGATGTTTCTTTTTTGTTTTTGTTTTTTTTTTTCCAAACTTCTACAAGATTTTAAAACAGAAGTATCAAAGAATACCCAAGAGCTAGAGTGAACATACTATCTCACCACCATCTGGCGGAAAGCAACATTCTCTGATGACACGCACCTTCGCTGTAATTGGCACCCCCAAAAACTATCCCCTATTCTTTCACGAGAAATCAAGCACAGCAGCATGTGCCCCCCATTATTTACATATATTATTCTAATTTATAAATCCAGAATAAAAGCAGAGGCAGATCTTTGGTGATTTGCAACACCACTTGCACACCCTCCTTTCCGCACTTGTCAAAGGCCTCAGGTAGGAATGAAACACTCACTGCTATGCCAGCTCCACCTTTGCTGCTGGCTATGGAAATAAATCAACACATCTGTGACAAGATAACAAAAGACCACATCAAATAAAGTCCAAGGGCCACAGAAGGTCTCTCTCAACAGCATGACCTCAAAAACCTATAAAGCTTGGAGTCGCCTAACCGGGTGAGAAGGGAAGGAAGCAGATGGGAAGAACAATTATGAGCGGTTTACCAGAAAAATTAAAGAGCACAGGACTTCATGCAATACATCATGCACACCTCATTATGCAGATACAGTTTAATTAGGAACTTTCTAACTACTACAGTAATGGATCCAAAAGAGACCCGGGGCATACATTTTAACAAGATAATAACATATAATACATACATAAATAAAGTCTGTGGCATTTAGGAATTCCACACTATTGTTCACAGGAGTCACAAGCCAAAGGCTCGCTTGTCGACTCCGCAGCTCTCACTGCCTGCCTGTAATCTGCACCAACGGCTTCGGTTCAAGAGTTAAAATCAACCCAGATGAACATTCAGCCAAAAAAATCCCCAAATAAAAAAACCCCTCACGTCTATTAAACTGAGAGATGAGAAGATTTGTTCAGAAGTTTATAAGGAAAACTAACAGCATGAATTTAATGACATAACTCCTGCAAAGGCTCGGTACAGATTGAATCAAAAAGTCCAGTTCTGTTATTTCACTTCCTGACAAGTAAAATTTCTCACTGGACTCATTACTTCAATTAGCGGCACTCCCAAACTCAATGTTTCTCTCACTAAAAACCACATTGACAAAACAAGCAATCTATGATCCCAAGTAACCCGATCAATACATACCAGCAAATGCAGAAAAACTGTAACTAATCTGGTACCAACCTTAGAAAGGGCCAAGTTTTTAAATAAAAATAAACACAAATTCCTGAAGTAAACGAAGGTGGGCTCTTCTGCACACACTACAGAGCTTGGCCTGATCTCTAACAGAGCAGCCTAACTTCTAGAGCATAAGAGCATTCAGCTTGTTCTAGTAGTTACTCAGAAGTGACCGTTCTTGATAACATTACAGAACAGACACCAAGCTCTTGACTTAGCTTTTTCCTTTGGCAACAGGTTTCGCAGTTTATCTACATTCCATTAAGATATCACCTTAATGTTCACTACAAGAATGCCATGTCACTACGAAACAGGAACAGCAGTGACATCTTTTACACTACCCAAACTACTCATTATTTTATCTAATTAAACATGTTTAACTTTCTCCTTTTTTCCCCGAAAGGAAATCCTCTCAGTCTCTTCGGTTTCTCTTTCCTCAAAAGTTTGAGACACACTCATGATCATTCTTGCAATATCCTTTTACTAGGAAGCAGAAACTGTGATGTACCACATTAGAGATCAAGCAATACCAGTAGTTTACTGGACATCCACTCGTTTTCTGCCATTCTGTTTCTTATACAAATCATACAGATCCTCGAGGAAAAACAGTGGATATAGATTTGATTGTTTGAATGGTACAAGGAGAAGTCCAGCACAAAAATGTATTTTCATCATTTCAATTACAATGTGTCAATATGACCAAGTGAAAGAATCTGTCCTTCCATCTACAGCAGAACTTCCAACACAGAACTATAATAACTGAAAAAAAAAAATTTAAAATATCTCCATTTGCCCTTGCGTTTGGGACCTGCATCACCTCTCGCAGCTCCTGAGAGTAACTAGGAGAGAACTGGCTTGCTTGCTGTTGGTTCCCCACGAACAGAACCTCATCACATCAGTCTCCTTCCCAGAGATTACAAAAAGCTTCCATTAAAGCACTGGAGGATGTTACTATAGTTAAAGATCTTCAATTATATAATTTTTTGCTGTTGTAATTAGAAACTGAGATGCTACCTAACAGTGACATTCAACAGTTTCTTATTCTCATCCAAATCCCATCTGACAAACAGGAAAAAGTCATATTTGGAAACACTCCGAATTGCCACTGAAACAGGCAGCCTTGCTCCACAGAATCGGCTTCTCTCTGCAGATTTCCCACATACAGCTACTGTATGATAAAAACAGAAGGGAGAGAAGAGCAAATAAAAAAAAAAAAAAAGCTGTGCAAGATCAGTTCCATTAAAACTGGGTGCTGCTTAGGCTCCAGCACACAGTCAGTACGTGCTGCCAGCTCCAGGAGGGCGCGTACCCCGCGTGCTGCAGCCCCGCGTCTCCTGCCACCTCATCTGCCCATGCCCACCACTCAGTTCCTAATGAGCTTTGAAGGAATCCGATCCAGTCAACTAATAAAAGAAAAATAAAAGCAATCAAACCTGTCCGTTAGCCCAACAAACAAGAAACTGCTGGCTTATTTTCCAAGTCTGGCATAAACCAAATAGGTAGGTTTAATATTTGGGTTGAGCAATGCTCCTGAGGGAGCACCCAAACAGCACACAAAGCAGTTTTTATGCAGGAAATAACTGACATTTTCTGGACACAAAAAAAAAAAAAAGTAAACTATCCTACCACCACCAGAGACAAGCAACAGTTTCTGTATCAGAAGACTGATGTTCAACATGCCACGCCTGCGTTTCTTTCCCGGTGTCCATCATTAGAGTCAACGGCCGCCTTCTCCACCTTTCTGCTGTAAAAACAAATCCCAGCAGCTCACACCGAGCTTGTTCTAAGCAGGTTTGGGAGACCACTACAGGTACCGCACCGATGAAAAAAAAGCATCATTCAACAAAAAGCCAGGAAAATTCTTTTCAACCACGAAGACCACTCACTCCACAAAATTCCTATATGACTGTCCCCCAAAATGTTCCCTCGTAGCTTTAATGACATACAATTAACTTCTACAATTAGGACAGACAGCTGCTGTCTAGTTTTGAATTGTCATACTGCACCTCAGAGGCAGCTGTAAAAGCAATTAAAAAATAAAATAAAAAAAAAAAAAAGAGAAAAAGTGAAGATCCTGCTCATACTAAAGACTAGCTTCTACTACTCAAATTGGATTTTTATCACCACAAGCTTTTGAAAACCCACTTGCACAAACATAATTATTAAAGTTTAATTCTTTTCTGGGTTTCCTCTATTCATTAGATGTCTGTATGTAGAAGACATGATTTAATAAAAAGTTGCCCCAATATTTTTAACAAAACAATTGCAGTCCTGCAGCCCGTTCTTCAAAGTACTCTAAAAATCATTGTGTATATTAATAGATTTTAAAGATTTATGCTATTTAAAATAAGAATTAGAATCACGTAACAAAGTTTGCTTTAAACTTATAAGTTCAAGGGAAAAACCATGAAAATTAACTAAAAGAGCAAACAACTCCACAAGTAAAGAAAGCTTGAGCTGTATAAATACTACAAACAACTCAAGAGGCAGGTTATTCACCCATCAGCATGCACCATTTGGGGAATATTGAAACAACACAAGAATATTTTTTCAATATTTGCATACAACAATATACATTGAAGTCTGTTTCATGCACCCTCCGCTGCAAGACCTAACACCCATCCATACACTGCCATAGCTTCAAGAAAACAGAATGTTATTACACATTTGCTTTTGCAATTTAATTGATTCCTTCAGATAAAGGGATGTAAATGGAACCTCTACCTTAAATTCTAGGGATGGAATAAGGATTCACACACACACATAAGATCACATATGTGCAAGTACACCAGCAGCTACAAAAGCACCTACAGACGTTTCAAGTATTTTAGTGACTGTCCGACAGCAGTTACACAGCACATTTAAAAGAGATAGTTTTCTGAAATCTGTAAGGGAAATTGGAAGAACTAGGGAAAGGAGGCACTAAATGAACAATAAGGCCAAAAAAGGAGACGATATACATTGCTCACCTCTTTTTTTTTTTTTTTCCAAAATCTAATCAAATACCACACCTTGATTTTCCCCCTCACCAAGAAGAGAGAGGATTTTAAATCATACACTCTTAAGAACCTGAACAAAATTGTGCTTTAAAGCCACCTTTGAGAAACTATCCGTTTTTAAAGCACATTGCTTCATTTTTCTGAATGTTCTCATAATTACACTATCACCAGCAGCTCTAAACACACTCTCCCAAACATAATTAAGCAGATTGGTGATTTCACCAGTATCACACGCTGAACTCCCTGCACGCTGCTGCAGTCCAACAGGCTGAACAGCTGCGAAGTGCCTGCCACGAACGTTAGAAATGTAATCACATCTCTCAGTACCTCAATCTAGTTTTCATATGACAAGTCTTCCTACGAGTGCTGAAACAAGGGCTGGCTGTACTAACAAAGTCAGTACTTGCATGTAAGCAGACCTTAGCTTATCACACTCACAACAGTGAAATTAAGCAAGATAAGGATTTCTGAGAACTATTTCAAGGATCTACATGCAAAATCTGAGAATAAAGTAGTTATCTGACTCATATCAGCAAACAGAATTCACGCTGAAGTAACTGTGCTGCAATTAATATCAGCATGCTTGAGATGCAGACGAGATAAGATGTGACCAGTCCCATTACAACCCTTCTGCAGGTAACAGCTGAAGCATTTCTAGAACTAAAGCTTATGTAAACAGAATGAGATCGTATTTCAGCCATAGCTGACCACAGCCTGCTTTAAAAGTTCTTTACTTATCAAAAGTAAAAATAACCCCCAGACTTTAAAAATGCATCTTATTTGAAGGACAACATATACAGCATCACAGCGATGAGATCGTAACAGAAAGAACAGATGCAATTTAAAATTTAGGACCTGTTATAAGAACAACCCAAGCCTCTCCTGCTTCTTCTGCTCCCTACTTCCTTTTGTTCTGCTGTTCAGCAAGCGATGCCATGTCATGGACGAGGGAACCTTAATGACAGTTTGCCAGATCTTTCTTTAAAACATTTATGCAAAGAAATTTGTTGACTCAGGTCTGTCCTGAGAACTGGCCACACATAAAGCTCTTCTAAGGCATTCTAAAGCCCCAAAAGGACCCGCAGATTTCCATTCCTGAGGCAGCCTGCAAGAACACCCAAAATGGTGACTAGAAGTAATAAATCAGACAGAAAAAAAAAAAAAAA
>WHYT01016759.1:246716-277174 GCA_009806455.1 Tetrax tetrax | reverse complement strand
TTTTTTTTTTTTTTTTTTTTTTTTTTTTAAGAGCAAATACTACTTGATCACGTATTTCGGTGGCTTATTTTCTGTTCAGCATAGTAAACAGTGAATCCTGGTACTTAGCATGCATGACCCGAGGTATGAAGACTGAGCTCGTGTTCCCCTCACAGCCAAGGTTACCCCACTTAAATATTTATTTTCTATCGCTTTCATGCTGCCGTATAAGCCAGGTATTTATAGTCCGTGCAGAATTAAGCAGTGGGAATGTATAACGTCTCACAAGTGAGAAAACCTGTCACCATACAGGCTGCGAGCGGTGAATGAGTTTTGAAGGTCATTCCCTCACGGGTGCAGATATTTCGCGTCTTGCCGAGATCCGGCGTGTTTCCTCGCCCAGGCTGTTTCTATGCCTGTTGTTTCTAATTTATGTATTTCTATTTTTACTTAAATACGGAGAAGCTGTCCAAAGCGGAAGTCATCGTTTTCGTACGCAGTGCCGTTAATCACGGCGCACATCTGGGGAGCAAAGCTGCTCGCTGAAGTTTGTGGCGGGTGGGTTTGCGGCTGTACCCTTGCGTTTGTGCTGCTCACCCAGTGCCGTGGGGCTGTAGGTGCGTTTGCGCCCTCCCCAAAGCACTGCCCGGCCGAGCTGGCAGCGGGCTTCCCATGGCTGGGGCAGGGGAGGAAGCACGCAGAGGCAGTGCCGATTTTACGAGGTCTTATTTACGTTTCAGATGATGGCCCTGGTTAAACCTCTCCACAAAATGAACCCCTGACCATGCTTGATGAGGGTGCGTGAGCACAGGTTCGGTGCTGCCAGACAACGCCTGAACATTTCGTTTCTAAATAAAGCCTTTTAAATTTGATTATCTGAAGTTTGGTAATATTCCCACGGCAAATGAACGTTTCATCGTCTGCGCTTGGGTGAACCCTTCCTCTCCTTTGCCCTGATTCTCGCTCCCGTGGGAGCAGGCGGGGAGCCTGGATTGCTTGTCCCCAGTCCCCTGGCCTGGCGGGCTCTGGGACGGTGCTGGGGAGCCAGAGCCACTGCTGGCAGAGGAAGCGTGAGCCAGGGGTAACTGGGCCGGCAGCTCCGTGAGCAGTTTTGTTGTTGGGGTTGGTTTTGTATATTCCAGTAGTTTGCCATTTTGGGGAGGACGCTAGCCCAGTGTCCATCTCCGCTGGGCTGGGTCTGTGTCTGCCGGCGAGCGGGGCTGCGGGCTCACCGCTGGCCAGCAGCTGGCTGAACAGGGAGAGGCTGGCTTTCCTTGGCTCAGGAAAGCTCGTCTTCTAATCGCGCTGCGTGCCACGGAGGCACCTTTGGAAAGCAAGGAAGGCGGCGGTTTGCAGCGTGGGGATCACCAGGCGTGCGAGCGCAGCAATGCCACTCACGCTGTCCCCTGGCGCTGGGCTGACTGCTGGCCACGGGTGCTGGGGACCCCAGTCCCACGGGTGTCACTGTCCCCGGCGAGCGGCTCGGCTGGCAGGGGGGCAGCCATTCCTGAAGGCTTTTTCTCCATCTCCGTGGCAAGAGTCTGCTCTAGCAGTGTGTTTAATTCCCATTGACCACCTTGTGCTCCGCGCCTCCAGCCGTGAGCGCGGAGCAGTGCCAGCGAGGCGGCCCCGCAGCCGCTGCTGGAATAAAGCAAGCTTTGAAAAAATGAAGCAATGCTCTTGCGCTGTGGTTTTGCTGTGACTGAGCTGCTTGTCTGAGGAAATGTTTTAAATTCTTTGCTGTGGTGTCAGTGGTGGTATAAAAGGCTTGAAATAATTAATGATTTGCCATTACTCGATGCATCAAGCATTTTCCTGAAGAGACAGTGGTGTGTTGTTTCAAACCGCAGTAGTACTATGAGAATGTGGAGACATGGGAAAATAAATATAAAAATGTGGCTTCTTAGATGCCGAGTGTAAGAACTTTCCTGCAGAAGATTGGGAGTAAACGACAATGAGCTCTCGACTGTGCTCTTGGACAAGCCTCACGTTTTCCACACGAAGCGCAAAGTTCATTAGTGGACCTGACAGGATCGTTAATAACAGGCACTCAGCGCCTGTTGGGGTTTTGCGGTGCTGGCTACCGTGAAGGTTATTTGTTCATTATCTTTTCATCTTCTGAAAGTCTCCAGTTGCTTTGCCGGGAAGCAGGTTAGCAGAGCGCTGCTTACGCGGGGGGCTCTCCTGCCCAAGGCCCTGAGCGCCGGTGATCGCGGCACCGCGGGCCGCTCCCTGCTGCTGAGAGCTCTGGCTTCATGCCGAGAGGTTTGTACCTGCTCCCAGAGCCTTCCCTTCTCTCCCGCAGCCTGAACCCAGGGAGCAGGAACAGGGCTGATGCCAAACCTCTGTCAGAAATGTGGCGTAGGGTGGGCTCTGGGTCCAGGGCTGTGGGTCTGCGCGGGGTCAGGCTCTCCGAGCATCCCCTGGTCTCACAGTCCTGCACCGGTGAGGCGCTGGCAAAGCCACCGCAGCAGTGCTGGTGCGTTGGTGGGAGCGAGGAGAAGCCCTGGCCCTTGAGAAGTTCGTTGGCGAAGTCTGGGCTGCAGTGGGTGCAGGACTGCACCCCTCCCAGCCTGCGGGTCCCAGGGGTGGCGGAAGCGATGCCGGCAGGTTTCTTTGGCTGGTTTGTTGTTGACTCTGTTCAAAGTCATGTTTTTGTTCAGAGCATTGAAGATGTGTTTGGAACAGGACCCCATCTGTCTTGCTCGGCTGTAGCTTGGTAGAGCTGCGCTGTCGGGGCAGCATCCTGCGTTCCTTGCCCCAGCATCTGCATGCGCACGGTCTGCAGGCGCAGAAGGAAACTGCACAAGTTTGAAGACAAAATAACAGGCAAAGCTGAGAGCTTGAGCTTCATCTCCTTTTCCTTTTACATTCATTCCCAAGTGTATGATTTTGAATACAAAGGATACAGAGGGCAGCTGAGGGAAACATCCACTAAATGTCCACTGAAAACTGGTGGCGTATTTACTCGCATTTTAACGGGAGGCAGACACACAAATTGTTGTGGAGACCCCTCAAAAATATTTCTGGTGCTGCTCTTCAGCTGCCGGCTGAAACGTCTATTTTCTGTTAGCTTTCCATAGCCGCCTTACAGCGTTCCCTGCTGTGAACTGCCAGCTAGCCCCTCTGAGGAGCCCGTTTCCTGAAAGAACGACTTTGCTTATTGCTTTCCTGTGTGAGATGTTGGAGACAAATATAGAGATATATATACACAAAATAGAGAGATGTATACACCCACAAAATACAGAGATATACACACACGCATGTGCGCGCGCACACACAGTGATACCTATTGTTGTGGAAAGATCTGTACAATAGTTTCATGAAAGAAGAAATTTTCTGCTTCTGCCATATAAAAACTAGGTAATGCACGGTAGGAGGCTTTTTTTAAGGTGCCTGGGGAATACTAAAAGTGCCTTGAGCAGCCCACTTATTGTTCATTTTTGACTGGCTCGTCAGGAGCTCAAAGGGATCATGTAGATGGGATGACGTCTGTGGCCACGTTCCAGCAAAACCATCTCCTTCCATGGAGACTTGCATGACACCGTGGTTTGCCTGTACAAGACCAGGGCACCGAAAGTGTCTGATCCCCCTCCGTGTGTACGCCTGACGGATCTGTTTTCTAGCTGAACGCTTGCAGATTAGCTTCTCCTGGATGCCGTCTGTGAAGATGGGCAAAGGCTGTGTGGCGAGCAAGACCCTCGCGGAGATGCCATCAACAGCAAGGTCCTGATGGAGATGCCACCAGTCTGTGGAAGCTCCTCCATAGCTTGCGTAGGGGCATGTGTCTTCTCCAGGGTCGGTAACACTACGAGTGAGGGTGGGTTCCTGACAGGTGGGGGCACTGGGAATGGCCTCCTCTGCAGTGCTGGGTGAATTTGAGCGTTGGTGGAAGGTGGAGTCCGTGTTGGCTTGGCCCACCTGTGCTTGGTGCTACGTGTTCGAGGAGGCACGTGCTTGTCTTTGTCTCGCACTGTGTGAGGGGGGAGTTTGCCAGTGGGAAAAACCAAACCCTGCGGTAAAACCTGCCCTAAGCAGATTTTACTGCTCCGCTCTTCAGCCTTCTGGGGGACTTGCAGGAACATCACGCACTGCGTGGTGAGCACGGTTTGTGCCAGACTGACAGGAATCGCGACCCGACAAGCGGAACAGAGCACGGGCGTGCTCCCACCGAAACGGGAGCAGTCCCTC
Organism: Tetrax tetrax; assembly: GCA_009806455.1. NCBI lineage: Eukaryota > Metazoa > Chordata > Aves > Otidiformes > Otididae > Tetrax > Tetrax tetrax. The sequence continues at coordinate 273,004 of WHYT01016759.1, read as the reverse complement.
TGCCTCACGCAGGACGGCCCTGTCTCTGAGTAGGGGGTGGCACTGGAGAGAAAACCTCTGAAGTCACCGCCCTTCTGGTTTCGGAGCGGCAGAGGAAGTGTGGCACTGCTGCCACTTGTTAGAAATGACAGTGCATCACTGGAGAGCGCCGGGGAACAAGCAGGGATTTGCCATGCAGAAGAAGGGCTGTACTGTATTTGCTCTCAATTTTGGCAAGAAAAGACAACACCTCGTTAGCACAGGGGTCAGGCGTTGGTGCTGCTCCAGAGCGAGCTGACCGGTGCTTCTGTCATCAGCCACTTGGTTGTGGTCAGAAAAACCCATTATTGTTTGGTTACAGAAAGCTTTGGAGTTGCTTCTGCAAATAAGAAGGTTTCAGGTCAAATTCTTTTCTTTGAAATTTTTCCAGACTGAATTATTGCAGCAGTATGAGAGCAATTTCATATTGATGATCTGGAATTGCCTGCAGGGCTGATGAATCCTCCGCGAGCGTCTGCTGCTCCTGCGTGGCGAGGAGGGGATGGGGAGCAGGTCCTGACTGGCGCAGCGACGCTGCCGTTAACGTCTGCGTGTATGAGAGCCTGGATGTGTCCTGCCGGGGCTCGGGGGGCTGGTTTGAGAGGATGGGGCGAAATCCCCTCTTGTGGCAGGATTTGGAGTTATTCATTTTTGGTGGTTGTTCCTACCCGCCTCTTAGAAACTTCAGAACCCAGGAAAATACATCCTCGGTTGGTCCTTCATCAGCTCCTGGTGGCTTTCTAAAATCTGCTCAAATTTATGTGGCACCTTCATCATCCCAGGGGCTCTCACCACGTCAGCAGAGCTCTGCCGGAGCCCAGGAGAAAGGCAAACCCACCACCTTTGCTCACGGCAGAGAGGAGTTAATGCTTTGAACCTTCATTGGAGCTCTCACCAAAGCATGGCAGCGGCTTAACCAACCCTAATTTTGGACGAGGCCATCGTGCTCCCTCTGCCCTGTGGTCTGTAGGGGAGAGCAGGGTAAGATACAGTAAAATCTGATTTTTCTCCATAGTCAGGAGCTGTCTCTGCAGATCTGCATCAGGAGCAAGATGGTGCCATTTGTACATCATCCATCTGTGGAGCGGGGCCGGACTTTAAACCTCGGGGTCTTCTCGCTGCTCCGAGGATCAGCTTTGTCCTTCATTGGCGGATGATCCCGGCTCTCCTTACGGAAACCGGGGGGTCTGTTCTCCCGGGTTGCTCAGTCTTTGGTCCTGAGCAGGAGAGTTGATGTGAATGGAAACGGCTCTGCTGCGGCCAAGGGCGCAGGCTGGAAAACCCGTCTGGTGTGCAGGATGTGCTTCGCCTTGTGAAAACACACGGGTTGGGAAATCCCTCACGAAGAGGCGCGAGAGGGCTCCGAGCCACGGGCTGGCTGCGCCCCAATGATTTTTAACAGAATAATTTTAATGTATTTTCTTTAGGTTCGTGAGCTGGGAGCCTCCCCCCGCTCCCAGCGGGGTTGCAGTCCCACGGGAGCTGTGCGTACGCTGAGACCCATTTTCTTTCCCTTTCCCTGGGAGAGGCACTTTTCTGCACTGAGCGTCTCATTGGCAATTCAAGGTTCACACACGCTTTAGCTCAGAAAGGACGTGAGCACCGGAGTGCTGAGCACGGAGGAAAATCCCGGGCCGGTCCGGACGCTGCGGGAACGCGTGAGATAGGGTGGGCCCGCGCTGGCAGGTGCTGGTGTCCCACCCAACAGACGAGGCGTTTTTGTAAATGATAATTAACAACAGCTTTGTGGCGGTGTGCTTTGGGAGGCCAGAGAGATCCCAGTTAATGTGGGATGTCAGGATGTGATCAATGCTGCAGCTGGAAATAGAATATTTGGGCTGCATAATACCTGTTACCCAAGACTTTAATTACAGTGGCATATCTGTCAGATCGGTGAGGGTTTCTGTTTTTCGGAGGGTTTATAGCAGGGCTGTTTCAGATCGGATTGCCTTTTAGCTTTTGGCACGTAAGCTGGGATCCCAAAGGAAATATCCATCTCGCTGCTTAGATGGAATTTTTCTTTACTGAAAAAATTACAAAAATTGATGAAGCCATTCTGGAGCTGGAGAGAGACTTTAGCAATATATGGATGAGGTAGCCTATGGCGATTGTAACCGTACGTTATCTATAGCCTTAACTCACAGGATGGAGTTAAAAAAAAAAGCCAGAATCCAATACAGTTATGTTTGAAAAATAGATAAGAAACATGCTGAGCAGGTGCTTTTCCTGAATCGATTTAATTCTCATTAGCGTTGCACTGTATCGCATGCTGACTAATATCTCTGGCTTGCAAACAGCGCTGGCTTTCCAACGGAGGTGTGTAAGGAGAACAGAATGTCTTTGGGACCTGGAGTTGGGAGCTCCTGGGGCCGCTGGAAGCGGAGAAGAGAGGATGTGAGTGCGACAGAAAGCGCAGCAGCAGAGGAGGGGGCTGGGGCTGGAGACGACGGCAGGCAGGGTCCGGGCAGTAGCGGTGTGGTGGGAGCTGGGACCGTCCCCCACCATGCCAGGCTGTCCTCCTCACCCACCCAGGGACCCCTGCGCCGTGGTCTGTGGGACCTCCCTCTGCAGGCAGCTCTCCTGGGCCGCCCTCCTGCCGAAATCTTGGTGTCCTGGGCCGTTCCTCAGTGTTGAGGTTCTTCTCCCCATCCAGAATGGACGTTTCTGTCTTCTGGCCCTGGTCCTTGGTACAGCTGTCCTGCCTTTCTTCCCCCTGCCTTTATTCCTTTTGCGTTTCCAATTTTGTGCCATTCCCAGTTGCCCATTGATTTAAAAACCCCAGGCCTCCAGGGGAATGGTTCCCCAGCCCGTCACCGCTGCTTGGAAGCAGCTCCTGAAGGTGCCCACAGATGTGGCTTTAACCGGTTGTGGCTTCTGCCTTCCGATGACGGATTTCTTCATCTGGGCTTTCGGGGCGTGGGAGCTCGCGCGTCTCCTTGGCTCTGCTCAGAGACGTGTTTTTCCGACACGGTCGGTCTCCGTGTCCGTGAGCTAACGCTGGTGAGCCGTGTCCCATCCTGCCGATGTCCGGGGGCAGCCGGGAGGGAAAGGCGCGCACTCAAGGCAGAAATTTCCAGATCCCTCTGGCTCTCCAGCTGCCAGGCCACCATCTTCCTTCCATGACTTTTCCCTGTTACAGCTCGTCCAGCTCTCCTTGGCTTAAATTCAGAGGGGAAACTTGGATTCCCCAGCACGGATGTGGCTGTTGTACCCCAGCTCTAGGAAACGGGCTGCTGTTCGCAGGGCTCGGGTGCAGTGGCCGAAGATCTTCTCCAAGTGTGAGGGTGCCGGTGCATCCCCCCCTGAGCCAGCGCTGGACTCTCGCTGGAATGACGTTAACACAAATTTGCCATTCTCTCTATTTGTTTGCCTGCTCATCCCTTACCCCTACGGAGCAGTGCCGTCTTCGGCATGCGTGGCCTCGGGTCGGCCCGGGCGCCAGGCAGAGGTGCTGGCCGTGGCTCGGTGGTCGTGGTGCCTGTGGGGTGAGGGTGTGGAGGTGAGTTTGGCCGGGCTGCAGTGTTACGTGCCGTGCAGTTTCCACGAGACGGGGACCAGAGGACAAAGCAGCCGAGGACGGCTTCAGCCTTGGCTTCTGCCTGGGGCTGGGGAGACGGTAAATCAGCCTGAAGGGAGTGACTGCGCGCTGACCCCCGCAGACACTGCCAAAGTGTTTTATTTCACTTTGTTCCACAGATCTCTGTGCAGAGGGAGGAGAAGTCGCCGTCGCGGTGCTGCCGGCGGGGCCGGGGATTGCCATGGGAATGGGGGAGCAGGGTGGTGGTGAGCAGGGGACGCTGCCGTCGCCAGGGAGATGCCCTCGTCCCCGCTGCTGCTTTGGGGACATTGTGCTGGAGCCTCACATCCAGCCCTGGGAGCGGGAATGGGCAGCCATGACCCGCTGGGTTAGCCCAGATCCAGGTGAGTTAGGCACAGACTAATGAGCCGTGCTTGGTGGGCTTCTCAAAACGTGTGACGCACCGTTTAGGGAGATGAGTTGTGCTAGAGTAGCATTTCTTAATTAATGTGGTGAGATTAACCAGTGCTGCTGATAAACCTTTCCTTAAAGTGGTTGTTGCTTGAAGCGTTGTCCTGCCGCAGCTGGGTTTTTCAAACACCGTCCCAGACCAGCAGGAGCAATTCCGCCCGGAGACGGCAAACCTGCGCGGTGCCGAGGGCCGCGCCGCCGTCCTGGTGCGGTGCCACGGGGCGCGAGGCAGGGACCCGCGGCTGGAGGGGAGCTCGGCGTGGGGGTAACGACCGCCCTGGGGAGCGCATTGGGCGCGTTGGTCCTTAGTCCCGTGCCAGAGGCATCTGGGAGAGCAGCGGGACCGGGTCTGGTGGTGATGGGCTGGGTGAGTGTTCCGGCACAGCATCCTGGTGACAGCCACCTTCGGAATCGCAGCGGAGAGCAGCGTCCTTCAGGCAAGCAGGGAAGGGTCCAGCTTGCGCTGCAACGACAAAGGGAGCAGGCAGAAGTAAACATGGAAGGAAATAAATAAAAAAGCCCCTTTGCCCTTACTTTTGGAATAACTAACCACGCGGCGGTGGAGCGCTCACTGCCTCTGTGCTGGGAGAGCTTCGCTGCGAGATGCGACGCGCGTGTTGCTCTGCGGCCTCGCTGGCGGCGGGTGTGGCAGCGGGAGGCAGGCGAGTGCATCAGACGCTGCCTGTACTGCGCCGCGAGACGGGCACCGCAGGGGCCGTGTGAGTTACGGCCGCCATCAGTTCCTATCAGCTGGTTTGATAAATTTTTTCCTGCCTACCCCGCTGCAATGGTCTCCTCGCCGTGCTGCGCTGCCTGCCTGGTTTTGTGGCTGGGATTTGGGAAGGGGTCAGGAGGGCTGTTCCTAGGGAGCTCTCAGTGATGCGAGGAGGAGCTGGGCACCGCGCTTGCGAGGGTGACTGGGCGCTCATGCAGCTGGTGGGACCGGGGTGCAGGAGAGGTGCCGGTGCTGGCTGGGCGAGGAGGGCTTTGGCTGCGGGGCTCGTCCCCTCTCTGCATGCCCAGCCGCCCCCCGCGCTGCCCCCGGCTCTCCATCCCCGCGGGGAAGGGAAGCAGCCTGGGGAGAAGATGGCTTGGACTTTTCTTGAGGGGCGCAGGGTCAGCCCATCGTTCGCCATGTGCCCCAAGCGCCTTTCCCTGCCCGGGTGTGCAGGAGGACCCGTCACTGTGGCTGTGTGTGCATCGGCCCTTTTTTTTAACCTTTTTTTTGCCTTGCAGGCTGAAATCTCCAAGCATTTCACCTCCTGGGCTTTTTCTTGACCCAGAAATGTTTCTGCCTGCCTGCAGTTGTCCGTGGTGACCACGGGCTGCTGCGTGCCAGGGCTGAGGGGCACAGCGAGAGGTTTTTGTGCTCGTGACGGTCTCCGTGGGAATGGAGCAGAGGGCTTTTTCTTTTTTGCGTCCCCATGGCTCCTTCCCAGGCAGCAGCGAGCCCCAGGCAGCCCCATGGGGGTCTGCGGTGGGGCGGCCACCGTGGCTGCCAGCACATTCGGCTCGTGTGCGCGTCCCCAGGCCGGTGCAGGCTGGCACCCTGGGGTTTGCCATCAAGAGACGTCGGTGACAACAGAGCAGCAGGATACTCGTAAGGGTCTGTTCAGACACCGGGCGCAATTCCAGAGGCCGAGCGGCATCTTTGGGATGTTGGCCGTTTTGGGTTTCCAGCCAAGCATCCTCCTTTTCCCGGGCTCATCTCTGTCCTCACCTCATGGGACACGTGGCCATTTGGCTTTGTGTTTTGGTGGCTGCCGGGAAGGCAGGACTGGACCGTGTCCCTCCCCAGGTCCTGAGGACACCCCCCATCTCCTGCGCGGGTCCCTGCGGGAGACAGGGCTGCTCCGACGGGACAGGTGACTGCAGGGTGCTGTCCCTGCAGGCAGGGGACGCGTGGCTGCGTGCTGGCGCTGGAAGGGAGCTGTGCCACCGACCGGGGCGGCTCTGTGACCACGAAGGGGTTGGTGTACCCAGTCCGTGTGTGAAGACACGGTAGGAGAGCTGGAGGCCGGGCAGTAGGTGCCCAGCGCAGGCGCGTCGGCCGGCCGGGGAGCTGGGGCAGGACGCGTGGGAGGGCGGTCGGCGGCCGTGCACCCTCGCCAGGCCTGCTGGTGATGCCCCGCCTGCTCTGAGGGACGGGAACTTGTTTTCTAGCCAAAAACCAGTCAGTTTTATCAAGCTGGTTGCCTTACTGCTTGAGGGATAATTCTTGTCAATCTGCCACTTTCTCCTCTGATGTGCTAAAAATAGCGCGTTATTTCCAGGCGGTAATTGCACATCCTGTCGTTGTAACGAGCTCTTAGGGTAATTACCTTTTGGGGAGAAGGAGCTGCAGGTAGGGTGTGTTCGGCTGACAACCAGAGGGCTTTCAGGAAGCCTGATGGATTCTGTGCTCACGTTGAAGGGCAGGGGTCCCACATCTGGGGGGAGATGGGGAGGCTGTGGCGCATGGGCACTTCCCCGATTTCTCTGCAGATACTGGAGGAATGACGTCTCCATCGCACACCACCCTAGCCCGCGCCGCTTGCTAGGGAAATCCTGGGAAAAGCAGTAGCATCGCTGCCGTGCTTGTTACCAAGAGTACGTGAAAGGTGAACGTTGTCTGGAGAGGTAGCAGGAACCAGCTTCCCATCTGGAATATAATGTTTTAATGTATTTAATTTCTTCAAACCAGTATTTAAAAGCGCTTTTCCGTAGCTAGGAATTATCTTAACAGGAATTATGATACAGAGTGAGAAAGTGCAACGTGCCATGCCGGCTGCTCCGTCAGGCTTTGCCCCACCAGAGGTGACCCTTGGAGCCACCGCTCCCCCGCGCACCCTCCGAAACCCCTCGCTCCCCTCAGCTCTCGATGCCGGGGGGCTGCCGGAGCGGATGGGGAGGGGACGGACCCACCGTCCTCCTGCTGATAGTTTGCTGTCCCTGGGTCAATAAATAATCTCCTGCAGTACTGCTTTGCCTCCTGGCTCTGTAAATCAATTGGCGTGTACTGGAGTATCCAGTGCTTGCGCGAAACAGGTGAATTACACCCACCGCTGTGAGGCTTTGTAACCCCGTGGTAACGCGTTAAGAACATAAACCATTTAGAGTGCTTTTGTCTGAATCCGTTTCCTTGGGTGAGGCGGAGGTGCTGCTCGTGCAGTACAGCGCATTTCCCAGCCCCGTGTAGCCCTGCGGCCGTCCCTCCTCGCGGTCTCGGCGTGTTTCCGCAGTCACAGCCGGGTCGGCGTAGCTGCCGTTGTGCTCCCGCACGGCGATGCTGGGGTGTAACCCCTGCGCCCTCGGGGTTCTGCGGCCGCCCGGGGCCCGCCAGCTCCTTGCTGCGAGGGGAGAAGCTTGCAGTGCTGTGGAGACAGCCTTTCCTCCGATTTCTGCTTTTCCTGAGCATGGCTGCAGCTGGCAAAGCGTTCGCATAACCCACCCCGCTCCTGCCGGCACCGCTGAGGTCGGTGGCTGCGGGTTAAAGCTTCCTATCAGCCACCGGAGAATCTGCGCAGGAGGGCGGTTTGGGAACGCGCTCCTTCACACGGCACCTCGTCCTCTGCGTGTCTCTGCCCCGAGTGACACAAGCGAGGGGATTTTGAAGTCCCAGGCTGTCAGCGCTGCTGATTATTTTGCACAACCTTCTTTAAAATAAAGGCCTGGGTTAGAAATCAGGCTTAACAGCCACGTCGCGCTGTTGTTCTTCAGGAAGAAGCTGTCAGGGCGGATCGAGCGTGGTTTGCCTGACGTGCCTGTGTGGCTCCAAGGACAAAAGCCGGCTGCTTATGCAATCCCTGCGGAGTGGGGAGGGACCCCAGCCCGTCCCTGGCCGCCCTCGGACGCGAGTCCCGACACCGTGGACCAAGCAATGGGTGCTGTGGATGGACTGACAGGATGCCAGGGTCGGGTGCTGCAGAGTGCGAGCACGGGGGGCCGTGCTGGAGCCGCCTGGCGTGGAGGCTCCGTGCGGAGCGTGAGCAGCTGTGGGTGTGAGAGGGGCTGCGGCGCCTTCCTGCCATTAGAACAGCTCCTCTGCAATCTAACGATGGTCGCGTTAGTAAACCGGAGCGGTCTGCTGCGTGCAGATAACAAGTGTAGCATGGTATCAACATAGGCAAAGCTTGATGTTAACGGTAATCGCTGTCCTTGCCGTTAGAGGGATGTGGCAGTGGCACAGATGTGTTTCAAAGTGTGGGGTTACAGGCTGGGGCATGAAATCTTTAATTGGTGAACTCCATGTTTCATCGCCTTGGCTGGTGCAGGACGTTCACCGTAACTCATGCCAACGACCACATCTGTTGGAGGACGGGAGGGAAGCCCCTTGTCCTGTGCCGTTTCTGCCTGGGTTGCTGTTTTGGTTTGGAGCAGGCTCCAGGAGCACGACCTGCCCGTTCCTGTGCAGCGGAGGGTGTGGGGCCCGGGCTGCGGGTGACGCGGCTGCTCCGGTGCGGGGCGCAGGCTGTGCTGCGGGGACGAGGCGGGCGCTGCGCCGTTATTCGGCTGTTGGAGTGCAACTTCTGGCAGCGGGAAGGAAGGCGGGCAGCAGAGCTGCTGGAGGGAGTTGGACGATTGCAGCTCTGTACCTGTAGTGATTCAAATGTGATTTATATGATATTGCAGAGCAGCTGAGAGCGGATAAGATGACAAGTTTTATTGTCTTGTTTTTTGCACTTTTACTGTAATTTTGCAATGAGATGCTTGAGCCTCTACCTGAGGGAGCAGACCACCCTGCCTAGGGATGAGGAAGGTCTCTGAGTACCCGGCAGGTGCGTGGCAGCCTGTTTGTACGAGAGCAGCGTTGTACGGGATGGGCTCCTGTCCCTCCGGGCACTTGCCAGCAGCGTGGGTTGGCATGCAGGGGAGGTGCTGCCATCCAGGCTTCAAGGGCCAGTTTAAGGGCTTTTGATGCTGGCTGGATGCCGTGCTGGCAGAAGGATGCCCTTTGGCGATTACTGACCAATGTTTTTTTTGTCTCGGACTGGGCTGGGAGAAGGCACTGAGAATATTCACGTTCATTACAGAGACACTCGCTCCTCCTCCGTGTCCCGTGATCAGCTGCCCTCTGAGGCCCCACTCTGTCCAGGCTGCTCCCGTCCCCTAAGCATCCCCAGGTTGCTGGAGCAATCCCTGCATCCCCACCGGGCACTGGCTGGTGGTTCCCAGTCTGCCCTTCGCCCCGTGCTAAGCTGGGAGCACTGGGAGGGACTGGCCGCTCCTTTCCTTGGTGAGTTCCCCGCATCCTCCACTGCCTTTTGTCTGCATTTGCCATCTCCGCGGGCACCGCAGGATGCTGCGAACAACCTGGTTTTGTCCATCACCAGCTAAGCAACGGTGTCTCAGCACCCTGCTAAAATCTGGGGTGTTTCTGAGGTGGTTTAGATATGTGCGTCTTCAGAAGGGCTTTGAATTAAATCTCTGGCAGTCCAGAACCTCTATTTCCTTCGCTAAACTCCAGGAACTCGGAGTGATAGAAGGCAGCAGTGCTTGGCGAGAGGCAGTGCGCTGATCGCGAGGGGAGATCGCAGCTCTCACAAAGGCGAGGCTCGCCTTCCTCTCTGCCCGCTCCCGGGTGTTTCCGACATGCCATCAGCACTGACCGCGCGGCTGCCTTCATTTTTTAGCAGCTCAGAATGACAGGCGTGTGCTCCTCTCTCTGTTTACCCATCTATTTCTGCAGAGTTAGGGCCTAATTGAGCGAGTAATGTATGAACGGGCAGCTCTGGAAAGCCATCGCGCAGCACTTTACGTTTTGGGGAAGGCTTTTTGTTCAGAGCAGTTTGCGGTGTGCCCATGCAGGGCGCTCGGTCGCTGATGGATGGCCGCGGTCCAAGCTCAGGGAACATCGCTGGTGCAAACATCCCTGTTGCCCTCGGCAAGGGGAGGTTGGACCCCGGAGCTGGCTGGGTCGGAGCGGTTCCTCGGTGGGGTCTCGGCTCGGCGCTGGTGCCCTGGGCTCCCGTTGCCTCTCAGCCCCCGGGGAGATGCTGAGCGGAGCCAGCGCCCGCTTCCAGGTGTGAGCAAAGCTCAGTCCTTAGCAAACCGCCGGGAACGCCCTGCGCTGAGCCCAGAGCAGCGGTTCCTCCTGTCGCTGGGTTTAGTTTTCGCTGTGCGAACATCAGCTCTTGCAGCTGGAGAAGTGACATCTCAGCCAGAACCCCCCCGTGTAGCTGAGTGATGTACGATGGCGCTGGCTGAGCAGGCGAGTGCCGGACACAATTTGGAAAGTCCTTGAGGGTTTTTAAGGGTCGGCAACGTGCAATACACAACCAGCCCCGTGCAAGTCACGCCTGCTAGGCTGGCCTTTGCAGGAGCTGCAAGATGGTCTGCTTGGTTTCTGCTCTGCCTTTCCTGGCTCCCGCAAGTGGGATGTGGCTGGAAACGGCACGGGACGGGTCCTGTCTGCCTCCGCCTCTGGAGCAGCATCGGCACGAGGGATCGTCACTGCGGGGGCAGAAGCTGCCCGGATTTAGACATGTTCTATGCCATAAGGTACCTTGAGTGGCCCATGTGTACGTGGCCTAAACTCAGCTGTCCCAAACGTGTCCCTCAGTTCTGGCAGCGCTGGGGACGAGGGACGTGGAGCCGGCCCAAGGCGCGTGCAGGAGCCCCGCGGGGTCTTCCTGGTAAAGGGTCAGGTGCACGGACATCGTTTTCAACGGCTGCGCTTTCTCTGATGCGTGGATAATACAAAAATCACTTCTCTCTCTTCATCCACTGCCAGCACGTGCTTTGTGTTTATTTGTTCTGGGACATGCTCGCGTTGAGGTGGTGGTGTCAGAAAGCACAGCTTGTCTCGGGCAGCAGAGTCACCGGTGCCTTTTCTCCCGCTAACGGATCAGGTCCCCTGTGTCCTCGTGGCTTTAATCCTTCTCCCGTTACTCTGGAGTAACTTGGTTTGAGCTGGTGGAGTGATTAGCTTGAGCCATTTTCCCCGAGCAAGATCCCCACGTCTGCGGTGGTGGGTTTGGGCACGCTGCCGTTGTCTCCGCGGGCGGCGGTGAAAGGGCCCTCTTGACTCCCCCTTTCCCAGCTATTTGAGCCCAAATTCTTCTGGGGAGTTTCAGTGGGTGGGAAGCGCGTCCCTGCTGCAGTGCACCCCTTCTCTGTGGGACCACGCACAGCAGCGCTTGGTTGTGGTTTTCTACTGCTGCTGTCAGCAATAGCATCTCGTTTTGAAGAACCACAGCTCCCAGAAATTTTCTAATATTGGAGTTTACAAAAAAAAAAGAGAAAAACCTCACCAAGTCGAACACCTGTGTGGTGTGCAGCGTGGCTGTGGGACTCGGAGCTGCGAGTGGCTGCCCCGCAGGTGACTTGGGAGCTGGTGGGACTGGGACGGCCCGTGGGGTGCGGGCACATCGGCCGACCCCTCTCTTAAATCAGGGATGAGGAACCTTCTTACCTTTATTTCTCTGTCCCTTACGTGTGCGTGTATGTAAATGCACGCTGCTCTGAGACCCTTGAGTGATTCTTGTAGCACAAAGAATACATCGCAGACAGAAAATGTAATCAGAATGTTTATTCTTGATCAAATTAGCGCAACTGGCATTGATTTCTCCAACCCATGGGAGCGTCCTTTAGGTGTATTTTCATTTCTCTTCCCGATGGTTTCACAAAACGTTGCTTCCCCTTAGCAGAGATGCTCTCTAACCACGTGTGAAACCTGCCTGATGTGAGTAAGTGGAACAGACAGGCAGAACCTTTCTTACCTTGAACTCGAGCCGCAGAGTCGTGTGCGCACACCGTGCTGGGTGATCTGCAGACACGGTACCCTGGCTTTACACGCTCGGGATACGCGGCTGCACTTCTGAACAGCCTGGCTCCATTGCTTTCTGAAAATTACGGGGTTGAACTGTTGGGTGAGCTTCCCTCCTTTGGCTCTGTGGTGGCCACTGAAATGAAAGCATTGCTTTGTCCGGTTTGGGTTTCTGCTCCGACCTGACTCTCTCTGCCTGAAGAGAGGCTCATGTGGATAGGGCTTTTAAGGGCATGTCCGAGGCCGTTAAGTCCAGCACAGGACGCGTTGCCGTGCTGACACATCTCCGGAGCTCCTCGGGGGCTGCTGCCAGTTTTTGCTGAGTGGGGAGCGCCAGGCGAGGCGGCTGAGCCATCGCTTTCTGTGATGGAGGAAGCGCTGCGCGTGCTCCCCTCCCCGAATCACCCTCGCGCCCCGCGGCTCTCCCAGGCCTGAGACAACCCGCCAGTGTCAGTGGGTCTGCTGTTAGCGTGGGGCACAAGAAACCCCTCCTGGTTCAGACAGAACATAAACCCCCGGCAGAGCCGGGGGAGGAAGGACTGAGAACAGCCCGAGATGGGCCGCGCTCGGTGGCTGCGGGGTGAGCCGCTGCAGGCTGGAGATGCGGGAGGGAGGTTGGAGGTGTGGGGAGGGTGGGTGTTGGGCAGGGGACATGTCCGGGACCGGTGGGCTTCAGCAGGGCCGGGCGGGGCGGCAGGAACCCCTCCAGAATCGCTGCTGTCCCGATGGGACAGGGCACTGCCTCGCTCAGCGCCCCGTCCCCACGGCTGGGTCTGCCCTGTCCCCGGGCGAGAGTCGGGTAGGAGGGCGGTCAGGCAGCAGGACCCCCAGTGCGGGGTCCCCAGCGCTGCCAAGCCCCAGGGAGAGCCCGTGGGAAATGGGAGCAGCGATCCTTCCCAGCTGGGTGCCCACCCAGAGAGCTGCTCCCATGAATCTGCGAGAGAAGGCTGTGTGGCTCCGCAGTGGATAAACAAAGGTTAAATAAAGCAAGACTCAATTTGGAATTTCACCCAGTATTTTTTCACCTGTGAGGACCAACCCAGCTTGGTGTAGTTGCTGGACGTCCATCCCGGCCCTCAGGGCTCCCAGCCCGGTGTCCCCCGCGCCCCTGCGCTGCGGGTGTGACCCGGGCGTGCCGGCAAGGACACGCAGTCCCGGCTCTGCCAGCAAACCTTCAGCGGCGGCTTTATGGGAGCCAAGCCCTGCCTGGTGCAGGCAGCAAACCCAACCAGGTTATCTCCACCTCTGGCCCTGGTCCGTGGCTGCCCGGTCCCGGCAGAGCTGGTGCTGGAGGGGACGGCTGCGGGTCTCGGCAGCGGCTGTTCCTGCGGGCTTGGTGCCACCTCTAAGGTTTAAGAGCTCTGGGCAAAGTGTTTGCGGGAGCTCCTGGAGGGTAAGAGGCTGTCAGGCTGGATAAATATTAGAGCAGCAGAGAGGGGAAGGAGAGGCGAGAGCGAGAAGGGAGGCCAGGCGAGAGGAGGAGATGCTGCAATTTGTGGAGCCCCTGGGACATGGCCGAGAGCCGTGTGTTCAGATCTGATTGAGCTCAAACAGAAAATCCTCCCCGTCTCCCGAGGCGTCCGAGCGCGGTGAGATGTCGGAGCAACTCATGGTCCGGAGGGTTGGCGGCGGTTCCCCATCCCGCTTCCTGTCTCTGCGGGGTCGCTGGCACGGCCGGCTGCCGGCAGGGAGATGCTGGGCTGCACCGGGGAGGCTCCCGAGGAGCCATTCGTCCGGGACACAGCCGGCAGCCGAGCGTTCTGGGGCAGGGTCCCCGCTTGCCCCTGCAGCGGGGCTGCTGCAAGGAACACTCCCTTTCTGGTTGGCGTCTGAGGGACAGCGTAAAAATAGGAGTTGTGCCCTGCAGTAAGGGTTGGAGCTCTCCGTCACCAGCAGCACCTCAAATCATTAACCCTGAAATAATTTTAATTGGATCCAGAATCCACGGGAGATTTTTGTGCCATCGTGGAGCTGGACTAGTTTCCCTGCTCTCACGCCGACCATCCGAGCGTGGGGGGGAGAAAGTCCTGCTTGGCTGGGGAGTGCCTTTGGTCACACCTTACTGGGTCTGCTTCCAGTGCCAAGCTGGGCTTAAAGGCTGAGAGATAAATATTTTGTTTGCTTTGGAGCGGATGAACACCGCTTGAAAAGCCCCAGGTTGGTGGTTTAAGTTCACAAAAAGAATTGTCTGGTTCACTGCAGAGACGGCTCTGGACACCCTGCTGCCGTGGGGCCAGGACGGGATCCAGGGGGAGACGTACCTGCGGCTCTGCTGGGTGCTTCAGGTGTGTCCAGAGCAGATGAAGTGTCAGTGAAACATTTCACATGTCCCAGTTAAAGATGAGGCATTTGTCTTTGCGAGTGACCAGCAGGCCAGTAACCCTCACCCACAGACAGGCTTTTTCAGTTACTGTGTCTTTAGAGCTCGTGGGCTTCTTAAAATGGCCTGGGCACTGATCAGACAGAGCTGGCTCAGTGCCCTGGCTGCGCAGGACGGTGGGGTGAAGGTAAACATCACAAATTTCAGTTAGACTGGCCTAGGAACACCTGCAGCCCGTAGCGCAGTTTGTCTCTGTACAACAGTGATGAAAAGCTTCAGCCCCATCTGCACACCTTGGAGAGAGCGAGGAGTTAATGAAGGAAAATGCAAAAATGTCGTGAGGGTTAAAAATTAAATGGCACTTTCGCAGAATTCTGATTTTCGGAATGGTGTTTGTGGAGCAGCTAATTCCAGTTCCTTCACCCAGAGTAGAGCTCTGGTAGGAAGCTCCGCAGGAATGGACATGCGGCAGGGGCGCGCTGATGGGTTCCTCCCCAGTGCAGATGTTGTGCTTTCCAAACCTTATAGAACAGATCTTGTCTCCTTTTACAGGAGAATTTTGTCTGGGAAGTCAGGGAGATGGATGTTCCCAACCCTCCACCGGCTGAGCGGGATCCCACCCAGCAGCCGGGCGTGTGGCAGCTCTTGCTCCCGTGCAGAGCCGGGCGCCTGGGAATCCCCCCCGGTGTCACAGCTGCACCTGGGCTTCGGGTCAGGATTCGGTGGCTCCTGGGCTCTGCTCGTTGCCATAAATGTCCCATTTGGGGCTTCCAGTGTCATGCTGGGACTGTGGTTGTGAGCGCTGGTGTGTGTCTGCCGGCTGCCCTCGTGGCACGGAGCATCGGGGCACCCGTGTGCGTGCGCGGGGGGGGACGGGCGGGGGGAATTATCGCTTTTCTGAAGTGCCTGTGGCAATCGTCGTGGTGTGAGCGGGAGCCAGCTCTTGTTCAGGTGTCTGCATCCCTGCTGATAAGCAGTGAGGGGAATTAAAAGCTGAAATTACCTTGAGAGCCCCATCTCATTTTTCCTGTCGCCGTGCGAATCGACAGGGTATAAACCAAGCACAAAAGGCTAGCGCTGATCCCGCGGAGCCCGTGCAGCTTTGGGGTATTTACTGAAATACGGCCACAAATATATTGATTTGGGAATGTCGGGATGATATTCCTTCTTCTGCTAAACTGCAGTGCATGGAGCACCTGATGGGAAATCCATCAGGCCAAAAGCTGCTGCTGCGGGCACAGCTCTGACCCGGGCGCCCGGGAGGGTGCTGGACCACGTTAGTGGGGTTAAAATGGGGCGGGGGGATTCTTCTGGCCATGGTTGTGGTGGGGCTGTGAATGGTTTGCTTCCCAGCACAGGAGCAGCGGGGGGTGTTTTAAATTGTGCACAGAAAAGTCCCAGCGAGCTCCAGAGATTGACCTGTGTGTGAGGAAGACTCCGGTGTACAAACAGCACTCGGTGTTTGCGCAGCAGTCGGGGCTCCTTCGTGTCGCAGTCGGACGGTGTTTGTGTACCGCCATCGCCCAAACGCAGGGAAGGGACCTGAGGGGAAACCGCAGATGCTCGGCGTGCAGGCTGCTGCGCAGGAGGGAGGGACAAGTGGCGGGATTGTGGGGAAACGGGGCTGAAGGCAAGCGTGGCAAGCGCAGGGAAGGGCAGGCTGGCAGGGATAGTGGCGTGGAGCCAGCTAGCAGAGTGGCCAGGGACACGGTCCCGGGCTGCGCAGGGTGCCGGCGCTGGCCCCGGCCCTGCCCTTGGCCTCCGTCCCTCTCGGCGGGCGTCTGGCGAGCGGCTTTCGAGGAAACACCATCGCACCTGCGCTCGCCTGCCCGACCTGCCGAGACCTCTGAGACCGTGGCGAGCCACGGGCAAGGGCTGCCCACCGCAGAGGAGTAAGGAGATGCGGAAGATGACGGACAAACACACGGGGGGAACCTGGTGCCGTTTGTCACCCTGAGCCCCAGTGCCCACGTGCTGCATCTGCCCCTTGCAGGGAGCCAGCACCAGTCAGCTCACGTGAGGGCGGCAGTGCCGGCACGGTGTGGTCCCAAGTCAGGGGGCCCTGGGCTCCGCATGCTCCATCCTCCAGCCCGGGTGGGTGTTCGGGAATCTCTGCTCACCTGGCACTGATGCCAAGGACAGTTTTGCACGCAGGTCTTGCAGATGAAGTTTTGTTGCTGATGCTCGTTGTTTTCTTGCCCTGACGGGCGCCGGTGATGCCGTTGGGTCGCCCTCAATCTGAATGTTTAACGAGACGCTTAAATATTTAACTGCGCATTGCGTGCTGTGAGCGTGCGTACTACGGCGGCATCGCGCCGCTGGCGTGGTGTGACACGGGCGCAGGTCACTCTGCTCCAGCGATGAAGAGGGCAGCGGGCTGCTGGTGGGGCCCCGGTGCTGAGCCCCGAGCTGAGCTTGCCCCCAGGAGCCGGGCTGCTGTTCCACCAGAACACGGACACGAGGCAGTTTCCCCAGATCACATCCCGCTCCTCTGCCAAACCCCTTCGGCCTCGGGACGGCTGCGTTGGGATCACCCGTCCTGCTGCGGGAGCGGGGACTCCCGATGCTTCTGGCTGGCAGCCACGACTCAGACTGGTTCCCCCGGAGAAAGCCAAGCCAGACCCCTCTCCAGCGCAGGCAGAGCCGGTGCCGCTGGCTGCACCCAGCCCTTTTCTTCCACTTTTCCCATGTCAGAGGCAAACCTGGACCCCCCGTTTCCCTTCCCGGTATTATCTCCCTGTGCTGCCCGTGTTTGCAAAGCCCCATTGAATTCTCTTTCCTGACTTCCTCATAAGCACCCTTTCTGTCACGCCTCGGACGCGGGGTGGTGCCGCGCTCCGGGGGCTCCTGCCCGCGCCCCGGCCCCGCGGCGCGCTGAGCTGCTGGCTGGGCACAGGGCTGATCAGCCGTGCGCTCTCTGCGGCTGCACCCGAGCAGAGACAAGCTCCTCGCTCCAGCATCTCTGCCCCAGGCCATCTGCAACTTTCTGGACCGTGGTAGCTTTTTCTGTCAGCTTTTCTGGGTTTGACTGCCAGCCCAGCTGCGGTCACAGCTCCCGCAGCAAAACAAAGCGCCGGGCGCGCTGGCTCCTCGTTACGCAACCCAGAAACTGCAGTCTTGTTTTTATTCGTAATTATTCATGATCCGGTTTGACCCTCCGTGCGGGGCTCCGAGGTGGGTTTGGATGCCCTCCCGCGCCCGGGGGGGCTCGCAGGCACGCTGGTGCACGCACACGTGCTCGTGCACAGCGTCAGGGAGACGCGCTGCAGGCCACGATGTGCGCTGGAGGTGATGCGCCTTTGCTCTTCGTTTTCCCGCTGCTGGCGCAGATCGGCGTGGGCATGGCGTCCCAACGGACGCTGCTGGTTTTTGGGTGGTGGCTGCTGCGGTGCCTGGGCTCCTGCTCCAAGCCGCTCGGCGCACGGTGACGGGAGGTGGCCTCGGGCTGGGCGATTCCAGCACTGTGGCCATAGCACCAGGGCTGAGGGCAGCCGGGAAGTGCTGGGCACGTCTCTGGATGGCTGGGAACCTCATCTTCTGCATGGGGCTGTTCCATGTCCTCTGTTCCTGGGGAGGAAGGCAGTACGTTTGTGGATGGAAGAAATGGAGCGTTCCCTGGGTTTGCATTCCGGATCGTTCCCGTCGCCCAGGGGATGCTGGACGCGAGCAGGCTGCCCGATTGGCCGGCCGAGCAGCAGCGCCAGCCTCCAGGCCATGGCAAGCCCAAATCAGACCGACACATCTCTTCAGCTACTTGATTTTTCTGGAATTAGAAATCAAAATCTTTTTTAGTAAATACTAACACTTAAAAAAAATAATTCCCAAGGCTGGGATCCTCGGTTGCAAGTTCAATTCAGTGCCAGTGCTCTCAGCAGCTCCTGCGAAGCCGTTATCTCCCGTATAAATCGTTACACAATCCTAATTCTCATGCTGCAAGTGGCTTCGTTATGAAAACATGACATCAAAGTAGAGCCAGAAACAATCAGGTTTCTGTTCAGAGTCCAAGATGTTAGGGGAGGACTGAGAGTTCAGCCGTGCAGACTGCTCCGGAGCAGGCTGGGCTGTTAGGAAGGATGGAATGCGGTTCCCTCCCCCAGCAGCCCAGCCAGAAGTTGGAGTTTATCCTGCGTTTGTAAGGGGAGTGAATGTGGAAACCCTTTCGTGACCCAGTGGGCACGCTGCGTTACCCTGAAGTGAACGTGAATGATCTGTGAAATGAATGAACAGGGCGTCCTCGTATCCGCTGCCTGGGCAGCGGGACGTAACTGGCCTGGCGGAGCGGGATGCTGGAGTGGGATGCTGGAGCGGGAAGAGCACTCCCAACGCATCTTCCCCCCCACATCGCTCCCTCTCACCGACCAGGGGATTCTTCCAAGCCCACATACTTGTACGGTTTTTGAGATGTCGAACCCCGCAGGGCTCTGTGCTGGAGGCCGCGGGGGTGAGGATTTTGCTGGGCTGCCCCAGGTCTCTCCCTGCTTTGGCTCGGGCCGTCTCTCTGCACTTTGGGGCAGCGTGGTGCCGCGGGACGGAGGGCGATGCCTTGTCTTGTGTCACCCCTCTTTGATGAACTTCTCTGCCAGTCCACCGCACGCACTAATTTGGTTCCCGTATCAGAGAATTAAGTCGTGGCCGTGACCCGGATGGCCTGCTGCGCTGGCGGGGGGGTTGCTGTGTCTCTGCAGAGGGAACTGCGTCATCTGCGCGGCGCCCACTTACCCTGATAGGAAAGAATGGCGGTGTAGGCTCCCGTTAGAGCTACTGGCATCACCAGAGCGGCTTGCGCAGCGAAGCCGTGCCGTGCCGTGCCGTGCTGTGCTGTGCCGTGGGAGCAGTGCGGGGGAGCGGGAGCCGGGGTGGCGTGGCAGGGAGGGTGCCCATGGGGAGGTGGGTGCTGATCCCCCCTGCGAGGGGGTGGAGGAGAGACAGCATCTCCCTGCTGGGTGGAGCTGGCAGGCGGGTCCTAAAGCTGCTTTTCAGACTGGAGAGCAGGGCTGCACCAGATACCTGCACCAGGGCCAGGGCCATCCAGTGCGCCTGGTGTGATCCAGGTTAGGGCAGGTTCGGAGGTTTTTGGAGTGTGCGACAGATCCAACTTGAGCACCGATGGTTTGTTGTGTGTTATTACTGAGTCTCCATCACTTCTTCTCTGTGACACGGCGAAGAAGGCAGAGGAATCAGTCAGGGAGCCAAGCCTCCCTGTGAAATGTTGGAGAAGAAAAGTAAGTGGCCCAAAGGGAGGCAGCTCTTACGTGACCAAAGACTCAGGCTCCCACCAGCCGAGCAGGGCAGCCCTGGTGCGAGGGCGAGCGGCTGGCGAACAATGCCAACGGTGTGCGCGGCACAAAGGGGCTTTTCTTCACCCGGAGCACGCGCGGCCACTTGCTCCAGCTCCTCTTTCCCAAATGATGGCAGGAAAACCTTTCCCTCGGCTGCTCTCATTGCTGCCCAGGCCAGGGGCTGCGCGGTCTCGGCTGAGCTCGGACAGGGGTTTGGAGCGTTCTTCCAAAACGCGCCCCGTGCTGAGGAGCGGCTGGTGCCTTTCCACACCAGTGGGTCAGTTTGTGCCTTGGGGGTCCCAGTGGTGCCTGTCCCCGCGGCGCGAGCCGGGGCAGAGCACGTCCTCGTCCTGCCCATCGCTTTGTGGCCCCAGTGACCCCCAAGACCCCGGGGGCTCAGCCCCCAAATGTGCCTCGGAGGTGGCACGGTCAGCTCCTGCCCCGTTCTGTCCTGTGCTGACAGAGAAACCCTGGGTTTGCCCTGCTACACGTGCTGGGGCAGCGCTCCTGTGCCTGGATCCGGGTGTGGGGCTCCATCCTGTCCTCAAAAACCCCGCGAGGGGTCCCCGACCCACCCTGCCCCAGACCCCGTGGGCCCGTCCCATCTCACCCCTGTAAACTGCACAGCAGGAGGGTCGTTTTAGGGCAGCGTACGGTGCAAACCCTAGGAATGTGCTGCAGGATGGCGGCGGGTACGTGTGAGGCAGCTGGGACAAGGAGACGCAGCATCGGTGGCCGCCCCAAAGAGCCGTCGTGGGAAAGTTGATGGAAAATCTTCTGATGTGGCGAAGGACTTGGCTTCCCATTTTTCCGGCTATGGCTTTGGATGGAAATAGCAGGAATGACATCAGTGCTATGACGATGATAACGACAGTAATTAATGAAAACACTTTTTCATCTTTAAACCTATTGCTTTTATCTGGCTGAGCACTCTGCACGCGCCGGCTGTTAATCCTCCCGCCCCGCTGAGCCCCGGGCGGCTGGGCCGCGGTGCTGGGCGCCCTGCGGGTCGGTGCTGCTCTCCCTGCCTGGTCACCCTGCTCCGGAGCTTGGCTGTCGCAGACGCTTTGACAGTCTCCCATCTTTTTACTGTATTTAATGGTTTTGGAAGATTTATTTGAATAAATTGCCGGATGAAATACTGCTTTCAACTCATTGACCTGCTGGGATGTTGCAGCCTTCCAGCAGCGCCGTCAGGGAAAATGCAAGCCTTAGAAGTTTGCCTGGTATAAATGGATTGCCTTGGAGGTGTGTTGATGAAAACCGGCATTAGGCGGAAAGGGGGGCTCAGGCACTGTGTGTGTTGGTTGAAAAGGAAAAGAAAACTTGTCCAGGTGTTTGAACAGCCAAGTTGTTTGCCGTGGTTGGCTCGGGCTCGTCTTGGAGCGGAAAGCGGGCGATGCCGCAGGGGGATAACATCGCTCTCAGCGATGGCACACGGTGCCGGGGCTCTGCCAAGCTCCGCTCCAAGCTGGCCACTGGCTGGGGGGCACCGGGCGCGGGCCAGCACAGGGCACTCGTGGGACGCTGGGGTTGTACGTGCTGCAGGACAAACCGCTGGCATGGCCGCAGCGGTACTCTGCGTGGTACAAGGGGATCTCCATGCTGCTGGGCTGTGGGTACCGGGTCAGGTGGGGTGGTACATCCCAGTCTTCGGGAGCGGCTGGGCTGCGCGGAGGTACAGCCACTGCAAAGCTGGGCCTGGCAGCGCCGGCTGCCAGCGGGTTCACGGAGCCGGCCCCTCTTCCTCGGTGCTGCAGCGACCACCGGGATTTAAACTAACAGCACGGGGCGAGGGCGCCTCCAGCTCCGCAGCATGACCATCTGATGATGTTCATCAAAACTGCTCTGAGAAACAGTGCGCTAACGGAAAAAAAAGTCACATTCGACAGCAGCGTGAGCGGTTCTCTTGCGCAGAGGCGCTCGGCGCTGGAGGCGCTGGCAGTACGCGCCTGGCGCTGGGCGGGGTTGCGCGGGCGCTCGGGAGACGGTCAGGGCAGAGGGCCCCGCTCTGAGGGCAGATTTCAGCGCGGGTGGCGGTGATCGCTGCTGTGAGGCAGGAGGGACAGGGGATGGCGTTCACTGGAGGAAACCTTACTGCAGCCAGCCAAGGTTTCCGTCTGTCCAGGCCGTAATCCAACAGCACAGCAAGAGTTATTGCGGTGTCTGTGAGTGGGAAAGTAATCCCAGGCTTTACTCGCACGGCTATGGCGTTATCCTTGAGGTGTGCCAGGTGGCTTTGTGTGCACGGCCAAGCCCCATCCTTCATCATCATCATCATCACCTGAGCTGATCCTTGCCCAAACTGCAGGAGCATGCAGCTCCCGTGTTCAGGCAGGGCCACCCCGGGCTGCTCCAGCACAATTCAATCCACAAGCACCAGAGGAGGCTCTGGGAACCCGCTGAAGGTTTGCTGGGAAGTGCGACGGCTGCGGTGCATGCAGAGCTCTTGATGTGCTGTGGCCAGGCAGGAGTTCACAACGGGGCGCAGCCAGACGCGCGGAAAACATCGCAGCTCTGGCCTGCAGCGAGGCGGGACTCTTGCCGCTGCTCCCCCTCCTGGAAAGGGAAGGCTCCAGGGGTGTTCAAATGGAGTGGCACAGAATGGGCATAATATGGTGTTTGTAACTGTCCCGTTATGAATAGTTAATCAGTCTGCTCTGTATTTCAGAGCGTGTGGGCATGGGAGGGAATTGCCAGCGAAGCAAACCACTTAACTTGGAGTTGCGTTTCTGGCGCTCAGGCTCTGAGGAAACGCTCTCCAGGTTTTCCTGGAGAGCTCATTATGGAGACAATAAAGGCCCGTGATAAATAGGATGCAGCCGTTATTAACACGCGGTCCCTAGAAACTGGTCTGAAAACCTCGGCGCTTGGACAATAAAGCTGTGTCCTTGATTTGTGTGGTAGCATGTTCCCTCCCGTTGCCATGGCTGCAGCATCCTCCAGCGATGCTCCCAGCTGCGGCCTCCCAGCCGCTCTCGTTAACGCTTTCTCAGATCTGTATCTTCTCCGGCTGGGGTATTTGCATTTTACACCATCAGGAATGCCTTCACTGGAACCACCAGATTCACATCCATCTTACAAAGTGTTCCCAGTTGCTCCTGCCTCCTTTCCTGAATACCGTGGTTCCCGTGAGCGGAATGCCCTTCCTCAAGGCAAAGCTTGTGTGGGGTTGCGTGCTGCTGCCCCGCTGGGCTAGGAGAGCTGTGTCCAGAGGGAGAATTACAGTGAGTTGTTTAAAAATCCGTGTGTGTGGAAGTTGATGGCGGAGAGTGGGTAGGGTGCCAGAGGGCCACTGCTTCTCCGGCCCCTGCAGCAGTGGTGAGGGTGGCTCCGGCACCGGTCGCGGGGTCTGGGTGGGTGCCCCCGTCCTGCCAGCCTGCTGCCTCAGCTCCCGCACCCTCAGCCCCGTGCTCAGTGCCCGTCCCGTCGATTCCTCCCTCCACACCCGCCTGGTGTTTCCTCTGCACGGAAGCCACGCGTGCCCTGTGCCGGCGGTGGCCGTGCTGGAAGTTCCTGTAGAGACGCGATGCAAATCAGTATTTAAAACCCTGGATGAGCTGTGAGGAGGCACCCAGCATGCGTACGTACGCCGGGTCGGGGGGGGTTGGGAGCCCGGGCCTGTGCCGCCGTGCCAGGGGCAGCACGGGGGCAGCGGGCGGCGGCGGCGTTTTTGGGAGCCTGCATCCGGAGCAGCGCTTGTCGTGATGCGGGGGCACTGCGAGCTGCGGGATCCACCGCCTCCCGGGGCAGTTTATTCCTCTGCTTAATCGCCCTCATTTTTACAACCAGCATCTTTTCTCATCCACATTCGGCTGCTGCCGGCTCCCAGAGGCTGGTGCTTGCGCTGCTTTTCTTCCCTTGATTGAAGAGCCCTTACTAGCTGGTATTTTCTCTCCGTGAAGGCACTTACTGATGATAATCGTGTCACCTCTCTCTCTTCTTTTTGATATATTGCATAGACTGAGCTCTCCAGCACTCCCACTGCAAGGCAGCTTCCCTGCCTTCCCAACAATTTCTCTCTTTGCCTCCTCCCTGGTGTTTTTGCCTCCCGTTTTGGTGTGGGTGCTGAAGCCGGGCAGAGTCTCGCAGCATCTGCCCCCGGCCCCAGCAGCCTCTGCCAGGCACCGGGGAGGGACGGGGGGACCTCTGCTCTAAGCTGCTGGTGGCATCGCCGTGCAGCACTTGTGTGCCCTGCCAGCCCTTCTTCTCCAGAGCAAACTTCAAAGAGCAACGCTCAGATTTCACAACGATGATGACTTCCTTGCAGGCAAGCGTGTGCTTGGGAGCGCAGAGAAGTGAAGTCGTGGTGTTTGACATGTTTGTCCTGTCGTCTGTGCGTGCCCTCATCTTGCAGAGCCGCTTGCCGGGACCCCTGTGGGGAGCTGGTACCCGCAGCCGCTGCCGGCGCAGAGGTGGGTCAGACCCTGCCTGCTGCTGCCCGTGCCCAGCGCGCGGTGCTGGTGGGCATGCGCTCCATGCTCTCCTGTGCGTGGTATTTTGCATTTCTCTCCATCTTTTTTTCTCGTTTTGCACATGAAGGGTGAGGTGCTGCTGTGCCGGGCTGTGCCACGGGGCCCCGTCTGCTTTCCCTGGGTAAAGCTGTGCGGGGCTGTGCCCTGCCCGGAGGAGCGCAGGGAAATAGCAACCTACTGCATTTTGGTAAAAAAGATGTCTTTCAAAAAAGAGGATGATGGTCTCAGAGGCTCAGGGCATGCCCCACACCAGGAACGAGCCTCCCACTCCCACACGCTGCGGGGGTCGCGGTCCTGCCTGCGCGAGGAGCGAGCTTTGGGGCAGAGACACGGCCCTGCATCGCACCCAGACCTGGCCGCAGGGCGCTGGGCTGCTCCTCCGCTGGGAATCTGGTCTCAGAGCCGCGCTTTGACGGTAGCAGCGTCATCCAGCCGGCAGCACGGCGGCTGCATCCCCGCGTGCCCGCGCAGGATTTCTCAGTTCCGACGGATTTTGCTCAGGAAAGCAGTGAAGGTGAAAATTTAAATGAAAACACAGAGAGAGGCTTTAGAACAAATTGGAAAACAAACGCGGTGGAACAAGGAGAAAAGGCCCGTGATGTACAAGAAATTGTGTGGCTGGAAATAATGCTCAGCCAAAAATGACCTAGTTGCACTTTTCCTCCCAAGACAATTAGTGGAAGGTTAATAACCTGTGCTCCTGGGGGGCTTCAGCCGGGGCCATTTGCGGAGCGACCGTCCGGCGGGGCTGCAGAAGCAGCTTGCCGCTGCCCCTCGGCGGGCGCACAGGCTTGCTCGTGGACGCCTGCGTGACATAAAAGAATGTGACACTTTTGCGCATGATGTCACGCTCGTACAAAAATACCCACGGCTGTCCACCAAGATCTTCGTACAGCCGCAGCCGGCAACCGCCGGATCTGGGACATCTGCGGCCAGGTGCCCGCGGCGGTGGATTTCCATATTGTCGTGTGCGGTTAATAATTTTATTCATCGTGAGCCCACGTCCCCAGGAAGGTGAGGGCGACAAGAGAGGTTCTGACGCTGCCAGACCCGGCTGTGACAGTTGTTAGCAGGGGGGCAGCGGGCGGTCGCGGCCATGGCTTGGTTGCGGTGGGCAGGACGTCCGATGGTGTGGGGGACAAAGCGATGGTCCCTGGTTTGTCATGTGCGCTGGGGTCGGGGTACCGGTGACGCGCTAGCAGGAGGCTGCCGCAGTGGGCGAGCTGCTCATGCCCTTTTTGTCCCTTTTCTTCTCTCCCCATCACCTCATTCACAAACCAGTGACCATCGCCTGGCCCGTCACGGGGCAGAGCCGTGCGCTCAGCAGTGCCAGGGAAGCAGGGAGCGGGAACGCAGGGCTGCGTGCAGCATCCTCCGGACAGTACGTGTGCCCCTTTGCAGCAGAGCTGCCACGGAGCCGCGTGTTGCAGGACAACCATGGTCTCTCTTAACAGCGGTGCCTCTTCCAAATCCTGGTTTTCCTCTCAAAACCTGTCCGACAGCTTCCCCTTGGCACCCCTGTCCCTCCTGCCGCGCACCCCATGCGGGACCCTGCTGCCTGTGCCTGCCTGGGGGGTGTGTATGTGTGTGTATATATATATTTATTTAATTTTTTTTTAAAGACTATATATACAGTCTTCACAAATCCCTTGCAAAGTCACCTTATGTGACAAAAGGCCATCAGCGCTTCCGCGTAAGGCACTGCGCTGATCCCGAAGGCTCATCCAGACAGCAGGCTCCGGCGCAGGTCACTCCGAAAGCGCTGCGGCGCAGGATGCCGTGTGCCAAGGCGCATTGCTAAGTCAGGAGGCAGGGACCGGGCTTCCCTGGTGTGAGGGAGGAGGAGGAGGAGGAGGAGGAGGCAGCGCCCTGAGAAGGGGCTCGGAGGGACGCGGGGCTGCGGCTGGGTGGCGGAGCAAGGCTCAGCGCTGCCGGCGCACGGAGGACAGGGACAGACGGCAGGATTTGTGCTTGGCAGAAAGGATGGAGAGAGGGATTAATTGTGAGAGGAGAGCGGGGCTGGCAGGGAGAGCAGATGGCAATACTGAGAGGTATGGGGAGATGTTTCAAACCACTTCGCTGCTGGAGGGCTTTTCTGGCTTACGGGGACAGAACGTGGTGGGCGAAGGTGCCGCTGCTGTTCCAGGTGACTTGGCTGGTACTCAGTGAAGTTCCGGGGTGATACCGAAGGGCTGTGTTCAGAAACATTGCTCTGCCCGCCCTGCCCTGCCTTTCCCCGAGCGGGCGAAGGAGCAGCAGCTGAGGGGTCAGGGCAGCGCAGCATCCGCACGGAGCAGGACACCCGGGCGCGGCTTTGTTCGGCTGGGATGCTCCTGACAGTACGGGCCCGTTCCCAAAGGCCTTAATTCCTCTTCATTCTCATCTTCATCTTACGCCCTGTCCCCCGCCAAGCCAAACCAAACCAAACCGTAGCCTGCCAGTGGGAGGCAGATGGTGGAAG
>WHYT01016759.1:228702-243810 GCA_009806455.1 Tetrax tetrax | reverse complement strand
GCCCCCTCCCGGCCCCAGGACCAGCAAGGGCTGGAGGCTCCTCCCTGGTGCTAACGAGCCCAAGTGCCCCCACCTGGGCACCCTCTGCCCCGCCCGGGCTGTATTTAAGGGGAGCAGCTGTGGGGCTGGGCTCTTTGGGGCTGTTGGTGGTCAGGTGCTGCTGCAGGACGCTGGTGTGGTGGGTGCAGAGCCATGCGCGCAGGACCAAGGCAGAAATGGCTGTTTTCTGGAGAGAGGGGCTGCGGCATGACGTGGAGAGGGAGGTGGGAGATGCGAGGTGAGTCCACACGGATGGAGTGAACCTGGAGGAGCTGCAGAGCAGGAGGGTGGTCTGGAGGGCCCCCCAGCAGTAAAACCACAGTGGTGGGAGCACGGGGTGGCTGGGTGGTGGAGGAGTGGAGCAGAAAGCTGTGCTCCTCCGACAAGGAGCGAGCCTAAAAAACAACTTTCTCCGTGAGGTTGTGTGGCTCAGTGCCTGGGGAGAGCCTGGGCGCTGAGCTGTGGGAGCTCTGGCCCGGGGTTGGGGGGGGGGGTATTTTTCTGTTGTTCTGACTGGTTTTGATGTTCTCGCCTCACTCCTCTGGAGGTGCTGGGGCTGGTGGTGACATCCCTACCTCGGCTCCCTGGCCCCTCTGCCCGTCCTCCCACCGCCCTGTGGTCTCCGCCATGAGACTGGGATGCTTCGTTACCGTGATGAAGGGGGTGTGGGTGTGCGCTTCCCACTCCCAGGTGCCTGCGCTTCACTTGGCAGAGAGAAAATGTTGGGTTTTAATTTGTGTTTTGTTTACCAAGCAATCCCCATTGCTCAGTGCTCTGGCATCTTCTTGTTTGCCGCTCCGCATTGCCTGCCAGCTCTACAGCAACGCTTTATCTTGTAGGTTTTTGGTTAAAATCCTGGGAATTGGACCCGTTTTCTCAAGGACCACCCAGCGGTTTCAGCACCCAAATTGTGTTGCAGACAGCTTTTAATCCCTTTAGGTGTGGTATATTAATGTTGTATCATTTGAAATTTTAATCAAAATGTCACACAGTGCCAGGTTAAGTGTCGTATGGAAGTCTAAATATATTAACTCAACACCGCTGCCGTTATTAACCAATTTTTAGACTCATCAGAAAACCACATAGGCCTGACAGGGTGTGTTCTTCACAAGCCGTGATGGTGTCTGCTCTCCGGTGTCGGTGGTTCGTGTCGGCCATTCCTTTGTTTTTCCCGTGATCAGGCTGGGGGGACGGCGTTTGCCATGCTGGCACCCATCCTTTCTATTTATTGGCAGAATCCAGTTTTCCATCAGATTTTGGAGCTCTCTTGTGCAGAGGTATAAAATCAGATGAGTTTCTGACCGTACAGGGAACTGTGTAACGCTGATGTGACATGCAGTCCCTGTCCCATCCCAACGACCTCGCAGTTTAAACGCTTGAACCCAGAGCCTGCCAGGAATTTTCTCTTTCTGAACGCAAATGTTTGAATTCTGTCATCGAACACAAACTGTGAGCCGGGTCCTTGCCCCACAGGGTAGGGGAAAGCTAATTGGGCATTGATTAATTATTTCATGTTTGGTCACCTTTTGAAATCTGTGACTGGGAATAAGACTGCGGGGGAAAGGGGGTTATGGCTCCTGGGAGGGGGCACGGGCCTTTGGTTTTCCCATGGGATGCTCCCGCTGCAGGAGCAGCTCCAGGGCTGGAGCACACACATTTTCCTGGGAGAACTGCGGGAATACACCTTCCCTTGTGCCCAGGGGGTTCCAGCCTACGCGAGCCTAATTTATGGTAATTATTTTTAATATCACTTTTATGTGGCAATATATTGTTTTAATTTCATAACAATGCAGCGTCTGATACTGAGTGTTCCCAGCTCAACTCCGAGCTCCCTGAGGCAGTATTTATTAATTTTTTTTGTGTCCGTATTTCATGTTTATTACTGCCATCTTTAATTAAGGGAGGTAAATATTGCTGATGTGGGTTGAGGGGCCTTTTTATTGTGAATAATTAGAAATTCAAGGTGCAGCAGGAAGGGGAAGAGCGCTCTTGGGTGTCAGTGCTGCCTCTTTCCACGCCAGCACGGGGTGGCTTGGCAGGGAAACAGGTCTTCGCACCCAGGATCTGGTGATGTTTTAAAACAGAAAAAGGTGCTGAAGGTGGCTTTTCCTACTGGGCACTGGAGCTGGAGGAGCCCAGTCCAGGAGCCGTGTCTCAGGGATGCGCTGGCAGGGACAGAGAGCAGCGGCCGGGATGGGTTTTCCTGCGGAGCCGGCTTGGCGGGAGGCGCGGAGCCGCGGGGGTTTCGCCGCCTGAGCTGCGCTTTGCTCTTGTCCTCCAAACCCCGCTCTGCGAACGTGCCCGAGAGCCACGCCGCGCGGCCGGGGCCCTGGCCCTGTCCCCAGCCTGGCTCGCTGCCGCTTCGTCCCAGCGGGGGATGCCGGAGGAGTCCAAGTGGTTTAGTCAGAATCAGATTTTTTTCAGTGAATTCTTCCAGGTTGTTCTCTCCTCATCTCTGGAGTTTTATTCCATGTAGTTCTGTGTTCTGTGTCTGCACCTGTACTGGGAGGAAAGAAAGGGAAAACCAAACCTGAATCCAGCGGAGCATATTGCTAGGTCAATTTTTGTGACATGTCCCAAAACCCTTCTTTTGTCGGAGAATGGGTCCTGCTGATGGGCAGATGCTCGGGGCGGGGGCTTCGCCCTGTCGGCGACTCTGCGGTTCCTGCCTGTTGCCGTTTCTCCCCGTCTGCCAGCTTCCCTCGCGCCGTCGGTCGCTGGCGGAGCTCCTGCCACTGCCCTTCGCAGCGCGCCGCAGCAGGAAATGGACGCTGGTGCTGTTCGGTGGTCGCAAGGACGGGGCTTAACTAAGACCAGCTCTGCCTGAGGCGGATCCAGTAATACCTGCTGTGGAAAATGGTTCCATCACATTTTCTTTTTCCTTTCTGTATCTGGAATAGCAGTTGATCTCTGGCTCCAGGAGTGGCGTGCTGCCTTCCAGACCTCCGCAGCCCGTTCCATTCAGAGACCCCGTTCGAATGAAGGGGTTTAGCGTCGCGCTTTGCACGCAAGCAGCAGTGCGTAATTGCAGGTTTGCTCGTAATTGCGTGGCTTCTGGAATGTAGATGGGTGTTTGTTATTCATGCAGTGGTTTGTTGTAGGGAAAATAAGATTAATTTATATTGCAGTAATAGTTCAGCTACACGCTTCTATACAACAGTGTGAAGGTGGAAACCATAGGGAACCCGCAAATACTCACAGCTTGCCTTACAATCCCAGGCTGGGTGATGGGGATTCCAGTCTGTCCATAAGGAGCTGCAGCAAGGGCAGAGCAAATGTAATCCTGGTGAAATCCCACTGATTTGGCAGGCTTTTGTGAGGGGGTCATTGTCCTAATAAACCAGTTGGAAAAGCTGGGTTCCTGACATACTAACAATTTGCAACGGTGGAGGCTGCTGAAAGATAAAGTACCTGCTTCCACCAGCTGTCATTTTGTTAAAGATCTTTTTTATTTCTCTCTATACGAGAGACAGACCCTGGTGTGGGCTCGTTGGGCAGGGGTTCCTCGTGCAGCTGGGCTGGTGTGCCCCGGCGGGCGCCGCTGTGCTGGGGTTTGCCCTTGGGCAGAGGATGCTCGCCGTGGGAGCCTGGCCCCCCGTGCAGGTCTGACCCTGCGCCGGTGTCCCCGGGGATTTGTGGTCCTTGCCTCCAGCCCGCGAGGGACAGCGAGCTCGCTGCCGTCCCCCACACGTTGCGGGATCTGGTCGCTGCGATGTTCAGCCTGCACTGATGGGAAATGTAGGATGCGGTGTGTGGGATCGGTGTCTCTCCCATCTGCCCGTTGCAGAGGCTTTTTACAGCCTCGGGGGGCTGAGAGAAACTCCAGGCCTTTCCAAGGGGATCCCAGCCCACGTTCGGAGGCGGGCACAGGACCTGGCAGCAGTGCAGACTCTGGAGTGATGGAGCATCTCGGAGCCCGTGTCCCCCTCTCCACGCATAGCTGGGCTGCAGCGTGGGGACGTGTTTGATGCAAGTTCCCCATTTCTGCGGTTCCTGAGGTCTGGGAGATGAGGATGCCCTGGGATGGATGCTCAGGATGAAGTTCTTGTTCTGCGGTTGTTAGCTGGGGGAAGTTTCTCGGGCTGGGGTGTCTGGCATCCTGTAAGTGGCAAATGGGAAAGGAGGAGAGCGCGTGGCTGTGGGCCCGGAGCGTCCCTGCCGCGGGGGCTGCGGGGCTGGTGGGGAGCACGGACCCTTGCACCCGTCAAAAGGAGCTGTTGGGGATGGTGCTCTGAAAAATGGCAGAGGCTCTGCCGCCTCCGGAACGACCGCTCCGGACCGGTAAAAATTCATCATCAACTGTTGGCACATCTGTTGCCCTCTGCTCTGCAGATCCCAGTCGGAAGAGGTTTAATTCAGAAAAACATCCTTTGCGGACAGATCGGATCTCTCGTTTGTGGAGGCATCCAGCGTGCAGCCATGCTGGGAAGCTTCTGAGAAGCCTGCGCCTGCCTGTGCCTAAAGGGGAGGATTTTCTCTTGTATTTTTTCTTTGCTAGGTCTGCCGTGTTCTCACTTCTTACGTCTCTTAAACAGCCGCTGTGGAGCTACTTTGTCAGCGCTGAGTCACCATTTAGTCGCTTCTCTCCTTCACATCTCCCCTTGCTCTGGAGAAAACTCGGCGACAACTCTGCACTTTCCCATGAGTTGTCCTGTCGTACGGAATACGTCAAGGTGGATGAGGGCTGTGAGAAAGAGTTTTTCCTCTGCAGCATCCGAGGCCCAGCCTGGCTGAGGTATGGGGTGCGCTCTCTCGCTGTCCCTTGTTGCTGGCAGGGCAGAAGACGGGGGAACCCGCCCGGCCGGGGGAGCTGGGGGGCAGCGGCGCCATGCCTGCGCTGGTGCAGGAGACCTGGTGCAGCCCATGAAGAGCCTTTGGAGATAACGCCGGCAGCTCCTTGAACTTGGTGACAGCTGAGATAAAGTGTCGGCTGGCAGCAAGGCGGCTGGAAGAGCCACAATTCTGCAGCATGGGGGGCAGGCGGCCTTTGGGGTGGCATGGGGGAGCAGAGTGGTCCGGTGTCTGTCCCGGGGCAGAGCCTCTGCTTGCAGCGACGGGCAGGGATGCGCTTCATCGCCGTCTCACCCCAGAGGAAGGCAAATGGCATTTCGGAGGAAACCTCCGTGGCTGCGGAGAGCCACGCTGACCCTGGCGAAACTGGGGCTGTCCTGGCAGTGCTCCTGGCTCGACTGCGTGAAGGGATACTCTTCCTCAGGGCTTAATCGTTCATCAGCCTTGAGATAATTGGATGTGATAGTGCAGGCAGAATGACTTCATTTCTGTAATTATTTTTATTTCTTCTGCAGGCCTGTGTTTTAAAATAAACTCGGGAGCCAATGCACTGACTTATGTCTTCATCTCCTCTGTTTCATGTTACTCAAAGGGCTGAACGCTCAGCTGTTCTGCAATGTCAGGGAGGCCAATATCCAGCTTTGCTTGCTTTCCCCCTCTCCAGATGATTGGGGTGGACTCAGATATTGCCACACAAGGCTGTACCAAGGGTTTTGAACTTGGGCTTTGGCATGAGGGATGGGAAATGTTCCTGCAGAAGCTGCAGAACATTGTGATGCTGAGGATGGATAGTACCTATAGGTAGGGCTGCTTAGGCTTGTGACCTAATTCTGGTTTTGCCTGACGAGAGAAAACCTTCTGGCAAACTCCCGCCCGTGTCTGCCGCACTGCACAGCCTCTCTGGCTGCGCTGGCCCCTCGTGCGCATCCCGGTTCTCCACGTGCCTGCCCGCCGTTGAGGCTCGCCTGCCCTTGCCCAGCTCCCCGCCTCACGCCAAGGCCTTTCTGAAGGCAGCGTTCGTTCGTGGGTGTCTGAACTGACTCCCATAGATGTGCCCTGTGGTATGCGGAGGGAGAGCAGCTCTGCAGGGCGCAGCATTAAAAAACCTCTGTATTTAGCGTTGAGCTGTCACTAGCAGAGTAATCCGGTGGTCCGTGTTTGGATATTCAGCTCGCATTAGCTTCAATCACGCGCTCGATCGGAAGTCTCCTTCCATTAAGTCTTGCAGTTCTCATCCGCTGATCCGGCCGCGGTACAGCTTAGGCTGCCATCTGGGCTTAAAACAATGACTTTCTGCATCGACATGAGTAATCTTCCTGCCTGACATCATGTAATCAGTGTTTCGTCTGAGTGCATCTCAAATGCCCGGGGCTGCGGGGAGAGCTGGGGTTCCCAAAGATGCTTCGGCTGTGAAGGGCAAACACCCCATGCCCGGGCACGGGGGTCTGTCCTGCGCCTGGGGAGCTGGGGCCGCTCGTGTGGCAGGGTGCTGAGGTCCCAGGGTGACGCTGGTGCTCGGGTGGGCGTCCCCGGGACCCCTGTGCCTGGGCGGTGGGATGCCTGGGTCCTGTAAGCCTCTGCTGTCAGTGGAGATCTGTCCCAAAATTCAGATTGTGGACAAACTCGGTTGCTTCTGAGCCTGTGAGGTGGCTGTGGGCCGTGTTTCTGTGGATTATTTTTGTCTCTAAACATGAAATTCTCTCTAAGCAGCATTGAAACCGAATGCCATTGCCCTGGCAGCGGTGGCTGCCCAGGACACTGAAGCAAACACGGGGAAGGTGGTTTCTGGCAAGAGAGGTCAGGCCGTTTCCTTC
Source organism: Tetrax tetrax (assembly GCA_009806455.1). Classification (NCBI taxonomy): domain Eukaryota; kingdom Metazoa; phylum Chordata; class Aves; order Otidiformes; family Otididae; genus Tetrax; species Tetrax tetrax. Next base: position 237,166 of record WHYT01016759.1, on the reverse strand, counting down.
AGCCTCTGTGATTTTCAGTATTGCCAGGGGTTGATTTTTAAAAGCAATAAAGTAATTTGAACTTGTTGGAGTCTGTTTAATGAGCTGGCCAAGCTCATTAAAGGGGATGATTACGCTGTGCCTGGCTGCTGTTCCCGCGCTCTTCCGGCAAGCAGGATACCCCGCGTGCTCCGCCGTGGCTCTGCAGCGAGTGCCCTGTGCTGAGCCCCGCTCTGCGCATCCTGCCCGTGCCCGGTGCAGGGGGAAAATCCTTGGAGACCTCAGTCTCCCTGCGGGACCACGTTAAACCCACCTCTGAATGCTCCCCGGCAGTCAGCCATCGGCAGGTGACTCGTGGGGCTGGGGTCTCGCTCCGAGAGGGTGCAGGAACCCACCCAAGCTGCATCCCTGCGGCACAGCCCTGGGATGTCCTGGGCACAGGGCTGTCCTGCATACCTGTAATTGCTGGTTTTAACCATCCCTTCGTTACTCAAAGCAGATGTGTGGGGCTGTGAGAGCGGTGGCTGCCCCGGACGTGGGCGGGGGTGATGCTGTGCCAGGTTTGCGCTGCCCCTCCTTGTGCCGGCAGGATCCCGTTTCCCACTCATTTCCCCCAGGACCGGCTTGGACGGGCCCCGTCAGGGAGGACACAGGCTCCGTGGGGCAGCTCTGCATGTTGTGTTGGAAGAATCACCATGGTGAAGGCCCAAATGACATCTCTGTCACCCTGCTGTCATGTTTGTAGCCAGGCAATCAAGCACTGCAGTAATTAGGCAGGCTGACCTCGCCCCACTTAGCGTAATGAGGGGGCTGCTGAGGGCATCCCCCTCCGGGCAGCCCCGCCACGTGCCCTGGGCTTCCATCCTGTGAGGGGAGAGGTGCTTGGCCTTTGGGGTGCACACGTTGGGGGACGGGGCTCCCGCGTGGCCTCCGAGACAGGAGTGGGCATATTGCTCATGGGTCCGGTGTGACATGAGGAAATTAAGTAATGAGAGCTTTTGCCATTCCGGTATCCAAAGGCTATGCAGGAATGTCAGAGCCGCAGCTGGCAGGGGCCGCGTCCCCACGGGCGGGAGCCTGGGACCTGGCGTTCCTGAGGCTGTGTCTGTTTGCGACCCGGGCAGAGCTGTTTCACGCTGCAGCTCCCCAAGGCACCTGCCGGGTGAGTGCTGGGGTTCTGGGGGGCGAAGGGAGATGCTGGAGCCGACTTCTCTGTGGGGCCAAGAGCCCGGGGGGCTCTGTGGGGGCACCCAGCCCTGCAGAGTGGCTCAGTCGGGCACCTCCACATGTGAACAGCTGCAGATTTGGAGACCTTGTCCCTCGTTTCCAGCTTTACAGGAACCTGGTGCTCCCAGTAAGCTGGGAAGCTGAACCTTTATGGCACCCAACTCCCCCGCTGCCCTGGGACCTTTCCAGGTTTTGGGTTTGCTGTCACGCTGGCGGTTTACCCGTTGGACCCATGGCACTGCCTTTGGTTCCTCCTTTGCGGCACAGCCCAAGGTGGTGGCTGCAGCGATGGGTGGGTTTGGCGCGTGACTGTGGGGGCCTGGTGGGTGCCCCTCCCTCAGGGGTGCTCGTTTACTCTCTGTTGTGCAAACACAGCAATCCCACTTCTGTAAGGCGTCAGCCTGCTCAGCTCCAGCTCCTCTCGCTGCTTCTCATCTCTAGACATGATGCTTTGTCAAACATTTTTTTTGTTGAGTGGAGCCAAGAAGCCTTTATTCCCTCTTTTTTGATGTGGAAAGTAAACAAGCTAACGTGAAGGCATCTTTCTGATGGCGTTTGTGTTTTAGCATGCAGCAGGGCCAGCCTCAGCTCCTTTTCTGTGGGTGTTCGGTTTTTGGGGCGCTGCACACGCGGGGAATTCGATGGCTGTAGAGGTGCTGCCTGCGACGCCGTTAGCAGGGATTACATCACTCATTTTACAGACTGTAATATGGAAATGCTTTTGCTTTTACAAATCCAGGCTGGTTTTGTGTCCTTTTCCCGTGCACATCCTCTTCTCTGATCCCTGCTCCCCCGTTTACCCACCAGCGATGGGCTGGGGGTCTGCAGAGAGGTTCGTGTTTCCCCACGTTTCCGGACCTTTCCCCGCGCGGTTACAGGGGTGTCTGGCTGGGTGGGGGGCACGAGCCGTGAGGTCCTGCGGTTCTCCTCCCCTGGCCTCGGCTGCGGTGGAGCTTACGCAGGCGTCAGGGCTTAAAACAACGTCTTCCTACAGGAACGTGAGTGATCAGGGATCCTGCCCGGCAGCAGGGGGAACAGCCCCAGCTCTCCCCAGCTGCCCCACGCGAGGTGGGTTCAGTACACCGACATGCAGGACAGAGCAGAGAAATAAGGTCACTTGTTTCTGGTAAAGAAAATAAATTAATTCTGCTTGTGGCTTGCTGCACTTAATTGCATCCTGCCTGAGAACTTGGGAAACGCATGGAACTACAGTTTTCTTTCCGCATCGCCGAGAGTTTCCCGGGAAGGATGGCACATCCTTCCTACAGATGCCACCTGCAGATCCTGCTGAAATCCATGGCTTTATATTTCAAACGAACCCCTTTGCTGTGCCCGCGGTCTGCGCAGGAGCGGATTGTGGTTTTCCAGCTGGGGTCCAAGCCGGGCTGCGTTGGGCTCCCTGCAGCCACGGCCTCTGTGCCCAGGTGCCCTCCGGCTCCGCGTGCCAGAGGAGGGGGGCACCCTGCAGAAGGGGGGGCGGCATGGGGCACGCTCGGGAGGGCCTGGAGTCCCTGACATGTTTTCTGCAAAACACCAAGGCGCTGTGTCCCGTGGCTGTCTTCAGGGGAAGATGTCAGCCTGCATAACCATTCCCCAAATCACCTCACCGAGAGAATGTTTTTCTGCCCTCTCGGGTTAATCTGAAAAGGTCGTATGTGACACTGGTGTGTGACTGGAAGGACGGAGGCCTTTTGGGGACTTTTCCTTAAAAATAGCAACAGCCGAGTGCAGCCCCGTTCCCTCGCAGCGGGAAACGTCCCGTGGGCGCCACGGGAGCTCAGTGCCGAGCCCTTCTCCGGGTTCGTTCTTCCACAGCAGCGTGTCCCGGCAGGAGGGTTGTGTTTTCCGGGGAGCCTTCTCCCTGTGGAAGGCCGGTATCTTGGAGCACCCTTCTCCCGGCAGGCGTTGCCAGGCTGGGTGGATGCGGAGCGGTGGGCAGCTAATGGATGCGGCTCAACAAGGAGGAGCGCTGCTGCCTTCCCAGAGAGGCCAGAAGTTTGGGTCGTTTTCAAAAGCTCTAGTTTGCAGAAGAAAGCAGGGAGAGGTGGAGTGCGGATGGGAAAGGTCAGCATTCATTTCAGCAAAAGCTTGTGTCGGGTCCCAGGTGAAACCAGAAATTTGCATTTAAATGAATATGTATTTTGAGACACTAAACCCACAGGCAGAATAAAGGCTGTGCTTCGATGACAAATACATCCCTTCTCCTGCCTGCCAGCTTTTAGAAATAAACCACGTCAGCTAAAGCAGTTTTTCTTCCTTTTCTTTTCTGAAACCCACAGCCTACTGTAAATACTTCATGTGGACCTCAGCTACTGAAACTTTAAATGATAAAATAAAAGAATGGGTGGATTTGCAAGGTCTGTGTGTGATGCAGAGGAGACCAATCTGGGAGCCATCCCACAGTTCCAGGTCAGCTTCTCTTTCATCCTAAAATCCAAATTAAGAGACAAAATTCAGCGGCAAGCAGCAGTGTTGGCCCTTGGTCTCTGACACCGCGAGCTGCCGGCGGCAGAGTCCTGCACAGCATCTTCCATGCCGAGTCGGTGCTTTTGATTCCGGCTCGACGCTGGGCTGGTGTCAGGCGGCGCTGGGAGCGCCCGGGGAGACGAGAGCTGACCTGTCCCCTCCGCGGCGTTGGGTCCCGCAGGAGCTGCAGCGTTCGCCCGGCCGCGTCTGCCGAGGCGGCACGGCCGAGGGCTGCTGGGGCCGCCGGCCGGGCTGTGCGAGGGGACGCAGTGGGCAGCGGTCCTGTGCAAACCAGAGCGGGTCTGCGGGGGTATGGGCACCATAAAACAGACAGCTGTGGGGCTCTGCTGCCGTTACAGGCTCTCATCAGAGCCCGTTTTTCTCTCAGATTTCTGAAGAATAAAACAAGGGCTCTTTGCTGCGCTCTGAAGTTGACACCCAGCTGCTCAACAAGCTTGTAAAGCGTTTAGCCGAGGAGCAGAGCTGTGATCAAACAGCCTGCTGTCTCCGCTCGCACGCTCCCGGCGCGGGGCCGACAGCTGCCGGGACGCCCTGCCTGGCAGAGGGGATGCTGCCCGCCTGCTCCGCCCGGCCAGGGAAAAAGGGAAAAGGGGCCGGGGATGGTGCCCCTTCCCTTGGAGAGGTCATGTTCCGTGCCCGCAGCGTCCCTGCTCAGCGAGGGGCTGTCCCGGAGCACGCCGATGCTGGCGCAGCCATCCTTGGGCCCCCTCTTTGGGAAGAGGGCTGCAGCAAGGTTTCTCCCCAATTTGTGCTTTTTCCAGCCCTGTGAGAGGCTGCTCTCACCAAGGATGGACTCTCCAACAGAGATCACAGGTACTCTGCGCAGCACCCAGCGTGTTATCTAAGCTTTATTCCGTGGTGTCACTGGTAAAATAATGTTGTGGAGATTTACATCGCACGGCGCTGGTGGCTGTATCTCACTTTCTACTGAAGGCAGATTTATTGGAAGGTTTCCCTGCCTGCCCCTCTGTTAGTGCAGATCATTTACACCTCAAAACGCTCTCCTCCCTCTCCCTAGGAAACCGTCTTTTGGGAGGATGAACAATCTTGCAGCCAAGTGATATCCATGGTTATAAAAAAATAAAAAAATTCATCTTCGTTAATATTCAGTGAGCAATGCAATGTCTCCGGGGACAAAGATCTTCCCATCGCCGGGTAAATCAGAGTTCATTATCATGTTAATCTGACTGATTACGCTCTCCCAGAAGGCCTCCACATATGGTCACTTCTGTAGCACAATTCAGATCTGGTTTGCTCTAATCGCAAGCCTTGAGCTCTTGCTTGCTTGCCTGACTCTTTATTCTTGTTCAGGGGATAGAAATATTGATTGCTTTTGAACCTGCTTTTCGTTTTGAATCAAAGTTGTGATTTTGAACTTCTACCGTGTGTTTGGGTTTGGGATTTGCCCGTATTTTCTGCTGGTTTGGTTCTGTGTTTTTCCGCAGGAGCGTGGGCTGTACCCCCTCCCCTCCATCCAGGAGCCTGGGCAAGTGGGCGTCTCTGCTGGGAAGTGATTTTGGGGGAAGCTGTAAACCTTGGCGATGGTCTCTGTGGAGGAGTGGGGTACCGGAGGGCTGACGTCTGGCTCGTGGGCTTTCTGTGCTTGCTCAGGTCCTACAGACACTGATGGCCCAGGGCTTTACTCCGGCAGCTCACTCCCGGTTGTTCCAGCGGCGTGCACACCGCGACGGCAAGGGTTTGGGGACACTTGTGGAGTACAGACAAATTAAATGGCTCATCCCGTCTTCCCGGGCGCGCTGGGATGCTCGGGCTGGCCCTGGCCTGCGGCTCCATCCCAGGCTGCGTCGCCGGAGCGGTTGGTGCGGCGCAGCGGCAGGGACCCCGGGGCAGCTGGTGTGGGGCTGCGTGCTCGGGGAGCTGCTGCCGTCCCGCCGCCGCGGGGCTGGGGAGGGGAGAGCTCAGCCAGAGCGTGGCTTCGCTAGGCGTTTCGGTAACTCTCGCCCCTGTGTTTCTTCCAGCGCCTCGCTTCGCTTTTGTGAAAGGTAAATTTTTTATGAACCGTTTATACTTTTCTTCCTTCTCTCCCATGAGCTTTTCGCTGCATTCAGTTGCTGGAAGAGAAGCGAGCTTCCCAGCCGGAACGTTGCCAAGAAAACCGAAGGTGCCTGCTTTTCGGCTTGCGAGTTGCGCACACAGATGTGTCAGCTCTGTTGTTTGTTTTATTTTATTTTTCATCAACTGTCTGTGCAGTAGCATTGACCATAAAGAGCAGAGCTCATTCCTGTGAGGTCTGGAAGAGGACACTGCTTGGAAGATTTCCTGCGGGACCTTGCAAATCCCCGTCGCTCTGCGGGGCAGGGCCTGGCTCTGCTGGCAGTGGGGGCTGCCCCGTGCCCAGTGTCCCGAGGCGTTACAGTGGCACCTCTGCCCCTCTTTGGGGTTACAGCAGCACCTCTGCCCCTCTTTGGGGTTACAGCGGCATAGTCGGGCAGGTGCTGCTGATGTGACTGCCGTCCTTTCTTCTGCAAGCGGCTTCTGGGTTTCAAAAGGTCCGACCCAGCTTTGCTGAAGTCAGAGGATGCTGAGCCAGGGCTGACTGTTCTGGGATCCCCTGGGAACACGGGGCTCGGTCCGAGGAGCCGTTACCAGTTTGCACTGGTGCCACAGTACTCTACAGCCAGCATGGCTTCCAGGAACAACTGCAAAAGTTCACGTAGAGCGTTGCTGGACACCAAGCCTGCGGCGTCTCATCCTGCTCTGCGCTCAGAGGAAGCCTGCGGGCGGTCGCTGAGGCTGCGGTCGCTCCTCGTTGAGTTGGAAGCACACCCATCCCGTTTGTGGGAACAGAACTGGGCACCTCTGCCGTGCACCGGGCTGCGCAGCCGCTGCAGGTGAAGCTGGCATGTACGCGTTTTTAGTTCCTGCGTGCTGCAAACAGCGTGGCTTGCATTAAAAGTGTCTCCTCCTGGTATGCAGCAAGGAGGGCTCACCTTCTGCCAGGGCAATGTTCATCGCGCGGTGGTCACCGTGACCGTGTTTATTAGCCTGTAAATAACCTGGCACCAAGAGTGTTTTGCGTGCTGATGGCAAAGAGACCCAATTTAAACAAGCACGCACATGGAGCTGCTCCGGAGTTGCATGAGCGAAAAAAGTGACTGAGTATTGGAAAAAACAATTTGGTTTTATGGAGAGAGGTTTTCAGTGCCTCTAAATTATAGACATATAACTTCCAAATATGATTCACAGAAGTAGCACGGTAGCGGTAAATAGCAAAATGTAAGGCAGCGTGCCATCCGTCACGGGGACCCGGTGCGCGGATTGCCGGGGAGCTGTGCCCGGGCTGCGGGGTGCTGCGCGCTCCTCGCGAAGGCTCTGCGGCAGCGCCCGTGCTGATGCTGGTGGGGGTCTTGTCACGCCGGGTCGTGGTGAGAGGGTGAGGACGTCCTGCCCTGTGCTGACTGGTGGCGGGGCGCGTGGAGGAAATGGTATTTCTGGTGATGAAAGAAATCACTGATTCAAAGCGATGCTGGGGCTCTGGGTAACCACATGGGCGTTCAGGGGAACACAGAAAAAACTGTTTCTTGCCTTAAATGAGTCAGGGTAGTAGATTCTGCACAAAATAAGATGTCTGTACCTCAGGCTTTGCAGAGCAGAATCTTTTTTTCTTGTCCCCAAACTCTCCTGTTCAGGTTTTCCGTTGCCACGTTGCACGCTGTGGTGCTGTGAAGCCCTCGTAGATGAGTGTGGCTGCGGGGTCCCTGGATTAAACCAAACATTTCCCAGAGAGCAGTTCCCTGCTTTTCAAAGGAGCCAGCAAATGGCTGGGAAAGCGAAGTCTGGAATTGCCCGTGCTCTGTCTCGCCGGGGCCTGAGGGGCTGCAGGGGTCTCTCCTTGCGTAGCGCTGGGTGACGTGCGGCCTCGCTGGTTGCTGTGCCACAGCCCACCTGGAAACTGCGACTGCCTGCAGTGCTGGTTTGGGTTGTTCAAAAAACTTAATTTTTTTTTTTTCTTTTAATCATTTTTTTTTAAATCCCCTGTATTTAATCCATGATAAATATTTGAACGGTGTTGAACTTGCTGTTCTGGCAGAAACTGGTGCCGTGTGTGTTCTCGGCTGTGCCTCGCTGAGGAGTGTTTTGCTGGGGGAACAGCGAACAGACGGGCGCGTTGCCGGCACCGCGGCAGCGGGGTGGGAGCCCGAGCAGGTGCCATTTCTGCTGGAGCTGCTTGGGTTTATTTTGGGTTGTGTAAAACCCAGGAGCCGGTGGGTGCTGGCGGCCCCATCCCCAGCACTGGGGGTCCTGCGTGCTGGCAGCCCCCTGCTCAGGGCAGGACTTGCCCGGCTGAATGCGGCGCCGGGGCTCCGACCATGCCTTCTCTGCTCTGCTTCCAGCAAGATCCTTGGTGAGAAAATGCCGGGGCTGTGGGGGTTGCGGCTGGAGAGCTGCCGTGCCGACGTTGTTACTGGGCTTTGCGAGGGCAGGGGAGAGCATGGGACGAGTTTTCCAAAGCCCTGGGGAGCGCAGGGCTGTCAGGATGACTTCCTCATCAAACCAGGAGGTCAAACCTCGCCAGATGCAGCGGTGGGGCACGGATGGGTTCCAGCCACCTCGGTTCGGGGCAGGCGGGTGTGCTCTAGGGGGACAAGAGCCCGATTGTGACGTGGGATTTAAAAACGTGTGAAGCTGCTGCCCCAAAGTGGAGCCTTTCCTAAACAGGGACATAAGCAGAAATATCAGCAGCTGAAATTCCATGATGGAGAGCCGTGAAGGGCCTTTTGCATACACCAGCATGTCAAGGCTTTTAAAA
>WHYT01016759.1:186117-216269 GCA_009806455.1 Tetrax tetrax | reverse complement strand
ACTGCCGTCCTTTCTTCTGCAAGCGGCTTCTGGGTTTCAAAAGGTCCGACCCAGCTTTGCTGAAGTCAGAGGATGCTGAGCCAGGGCTGACTGTTCTGGGATCCCCTGGGAACACGGGGCTCGGTCTGAGGAGCCGTTACCAGTTTGCACTGGTGCCACAGTACTCTACAGCCAGCATGGCTTCCAGGAACAACTGCAAAAGTTCACGTAGAGCGTTACTGGACACCAAGCCTGCGGTGTCTCATCCTGCTCTGCGCTCAGAGGAAGCCTGCGGGCGGTCGCTGAGGCTGCGGTCGCTCCTCGTTGAGTTGGAAGCACACCCATCCCGTTTGTGGGAACAGAACTGGGCACCTCTGCCGTGCACCGGGCTGCGCAGCCGCTGCAGGTGAAGCTGACACGTACGCGTTTTTAGTTCCTGCGTGCTGCAAACAGCGTGGCTTGCATTAAAAGTGTCTCCTCCTGGTATGCAGCAAGGGCATACCTTCTGCCAGGGCAATGTTCAATTTTTTTTTTCTTTTAATCATTTTTTTTTTAAATCCCCTGTATTTAATCCATGATAAATATTTGAACGGTGTTGAACTTGCTGTTCTGGCAGAAACTGGTGACGTGTGTGTTCTCGGTTGTGCCTCGCTGAGGAGTGTTTTGCTGGGGGAACAGCGAACAGACGGGCGCGTTGCCGGCACCGCGGCAGCGGGGTGGGAGCCCGAGCAGGCGCCGTTTCTGCTGGAGCTGCTTGGGTTTATTCTGGGTTGTGTAAAACCCAGGAGCCGGTGGGTGCTGGCGGCCCCATCCCCAGCACTGGGGGTCCTGCGTGCTGGCAGCCCCCTGCTCAGGGCAGGACTTGCCCGGCTGAGTGCGGCGCCGGGGCTCCGACCGTGCCTTTCTGAGGAGCTGGAGCGGGCAGGGAGCTGCCGGCCTGGGATGGATGGGGTTGGGCAGCGAGGAGCCTTTCGCCCAGCCGCGCTCGCTCACAGCGCAGGGGTCAGCGCCGATGAGGGGCTGGGTCCTGCAGCCTGGGTCCTGCCAGGGTCTGCCGCCACCGCCACAGTGCCGAGGATGCGGGGACGAACCACGGCAGCATCACGTTGCTGGTTCTCTGCTCTGCTTCCAGCAAGATCCTTGGTGAGAAAATGCCGGGGCTGTGGGGGTTGCGGCTGGAGAGCTGCTGTGCCGACGTTGTTACTGGGCTTTGCGAGGGCAGGGGAGAGCATGGGACGAGTTTTCCAAAGCCCTGGGGAGCGCAGGGCTGTCAGGATGACTTCCTCATCAAACCAGGAGGTCAAACCTCGCCAGATGCAGCGGTCGGGCACGGATGGGTTCCAGCCACCTCGGTTCGGGGCAGGCGGGTATGCTCTAGGGGGACAAGAGCCCGATTGTGACGTGGGATTTAAAAACGTGTGGAGCTGCTGCCCCAAAGTGGAGCCTTTCCTAAACAGGGACATAAGCAGAAATATCAGCAGCTGAAATTCCATGATGGAGAGCCGTGAAGGGCCTTTTGCATACACCAGCATGTCAAGGCTTTTAAAAACCTGCGTGTGGATTAAATAAGGAATCGGCAATCCGGAGTTGAAGGCTCCAAGAGCCACTTTGTTAGGAACTGTCCTTCTCAAAAGCTTTATAAACTTCTGGCAAAACTGCCCTGGTAAATCCTGAAGGCAGAAATTACTGTGTCAGCTAGGAGGAAGGATTACAGATAACAGGGAATTAATACTGAAATGCGTGTGCTCTAAATGTAACAGGGTTATAATTGAGTGTAAAACCCCTGTCCTTGCTCCGAGTCTGCTCCGGTGGGCGCAGTGACGGTGGGCTCCCGCAGCCGTCCCGGGGGCTGTGGTGGGGCTGGTGGCGGTTGGGGTGTCAGGACGCTGCTCTGCGTTTCCCACCTCGCGGCTTGCTCGCGGCTGCCCTTCACTCATCGGGCGGCTCTGCCTCTGCGGGACGGGGGTTTGTGTGTGGCTCGTCCCCTGCCGGGTTCCCGTTCCTGGGCGTGGACCCTCTCCCGAAGCCCCGGCTGCGCCGGTGCCTCCAAGAGCGTCTTCCGGGGGCTTTGGATGGCACTGGGGCTCCGTGGTGTCGCTCAGCTGTTTCTGGAAGCAGGGGTTGAAGCCTGCAGCGCCCCGAGGTCGGCAGCCTTTCGCTGAGCGCTCGCTGCCAGCCGGGTTCTCGGTGTGTCTGACCTGGAGCTGCTGCGGGCAGGGTGGGTGACCCTGGTCCCCTCCGCGCCACGACAGCGTACAGTGCCACGCAGCATGGCCACGCGGCCGGTGCCCTGCTTACGTGGAGCGAGCGCATCGGCTGGTGCAGTATCGGCAAAGTAGCCAACAATAATACATCAAAATAGTGAAGAATAGTAATAATGGTGCTGCTTCCTGTGCGACGGAGCCGGGGACAGGGCAGGAGAGCAGCAGTTGCCGGCAGAAGGTCTCGGCGCCCACGTGGGAGCAGCGAACAGCACGAGAGCTGCGCGGTGCCCTGCGCTCCTGCCCCGTCGGGGCGTGTGCCGTCCCCTCGGAACACCCGGCCTGCGTCGGGGGGCTGCAGGGAGTGAGGGGCCGTCGCAGGTGACACTCCCAGCACAGGTTTGTGGGCTGGAGTGCTCTGCTCCAGGCGTAGTTGTGGATCTCCCATCTGGCTGTTCCCTGTCTGGCAATGAACATTCTCAGGCACGTTTTCGCCCATTTCCCCCTCGTGCTGCAGCTCGGCTGAGCCGCCGGCTTACTTTGAGCTGTCAGTCAGGACTTCGCCCTGCCTGCAAAGGGAACATTAACTTTGTCCGAGGGATAATAAATCCCAGGCTCGTGAGTACAATGCCAAAGTTTGAAAATGAAGCACTTAAACGGTGCTATTGCAATCAAATTGCTAGCAGAAATCTCTTCGTGTTGGTATGGAGCTGGTGGGTCTTTGATCTCTCCCAGCTCAGATGTTGCTGCCAAAGAGACTTAAGCTTTAACTTCACTTTGCAAAATAGACTTTTTTTTGACAGTTTCCTTTAAAAAAAAATAATCTCCTAAGCTCAGGCAGCGGGGAGGAATGGCCAGCCCCGCAATGAGATTTCCAAACCAAGTTGCGCAGAATGGAGCTGCTTTTGGCTGGAGCTGTCCCTTCAGTAAATCCTGTGCTTAATCCGCAGGGTGGCTGAGGAGAAATTCGTCATTTCGGCTCCAGAAGTACGAACGCTGTGGTGGGACAGGGGTCCGGCAGGGCCGGATCAGGGCTGGTGGCTGGTGCAGCCCCAGGGCGAGGGTCTGGCGGGGTTGGGTTGGGGCTGGTGGCTGGTGCAGCCCCGGGGCTTGTGGCCAGTGCAGCCCCAGGGCAGCAGTCCAGCCAGGTCGGGTGGGGGCTGGTGGCCGGTGCAGCCCCAGGGCCGGTCGCGCTCCCCAGACCCCTGAGCTCGGGGTGCTGCCGCTCGCTGGATCCTGGCTGCGCCCTGGCAGAGAGCCGGGATGGGGCCACGCGGCCAAACCGGAGCCAGCTGGTGCAGGAGCTCAGCCCGGTGGGTCACGCAGCCCTGGTGCCCTTCATCAGCCCTGTTCCTGCTCCTCTCCTCTCCTTTTTGGCTGCATGCATGGGGCAGATCCAGCCCTCCCCATGCGCTGGGGCTGCTGCAGCTTCAACCTGCGCAAGGCATGCATCACGCCTGCTTGAACGGTGCAGACCGTCCCCTGCTTTTTCCTTCGCGCTGGAGTGAGTACACGTCCAGCATCTCCCCGTGACCGCACCTCCCGCTCATCGGCCTGGCAAAGCCTCGGCTGCGAGGTGAGCGCGGTGATTGGGGGGACCAGCCGCTCCCCACAGCCCCTCGGACTTTGGGCTCCCCGCTGCCATTGTCCACTCCCCGGGACCAACCCCTCCGCTGGCTCCGTGCTCCCGGCCAGCGCAGGGTGTTGGTGAGGAGCCCTGCAAAGCGTGAGCTGCTCTGGTTTGGTGCAGAGTCAGAAGCTGTTTATTGTCTCACAGCAAAGTTTTGCAGTGCGAGCGTGCTGAAGGAGATGGGAAGAACCTACCCACCGGGGGATTTCGGAGACCGCTGGGCACAGCGATGCTCGAGTGAGTACGTGGTACCCAGCCCTCCCGTTCCCTGGCAAGGAGCACGTTTAAGGCTGGCTGCTGGGGGTTTTCCAGCAGACAGGTCGCTGTGCCATCCCCGTGCATGTCGGCAGGGCCCAGCTGGCCGTTGGCCGCCTGCGGGAACGGGCTGGTTGTGCTCAGCCTCGTCGCGGACGCTGGCCTTGCTGCGCTGGCGTTGGTCGTGGAGGTGGGGGCTTGGGTGGCAGCGGTGCTGGGGCTGGCGTGGCAGCTTGTGCTGTTGTATGGCTTTGGGCTTGGTGCCACGCGATCCTCGGTTAAGAAGCTGGAGTGAAACAAAATCATCGTGGCAAATGGTTTTAAAAAATGGCTGTGCTACCAGTCTCTGCAAGCAAGACTTCAGGACAGACCTGGGTCTCGTCCTGCAATGCAGAGCTGTCCCTCACTGCGTCCCATGGCTCCGGAGCGTGGCTGGGATGCAGGTGTGCTGCCGAAGAGCTGCCGCGCACAGTGGGGCGGGGAATGCTCCTGCCTGGAGTGGGCACACCATTCGTTTTCAGATGAGCTGCTATTTTTAAGTATTTTATTTTATTTTATTTTTAGCTCTGGATGACCCTAATTTTGGCTGAGGAGCTTAGAAAAGCTAAGAATGCAAGGTTACTTTAATCTTCTTAAAGTTTAAAAATCATCTGGGATTCTTCTGTTTGATAGTGCTGGAGGCGCTTATCTCCCCAAAGAAACCTTGTTTCTGTTTTGCAGTACGTTCTGCAAAACTCTTCTGCAGTAATGGGTGCCAAATTCCAGCGTTCTGCACTTAGGAAACTTTCCAGATGCTGATGCTCAGCATGGCGAGGTGCTCGGGGGCTGCTCCGCATCCCACCAGGAAGGGGAACCGTGATGCTGGGCTGGCGGCATCCCTGGTGCTATGCCGCAGGTCCGGGGCCAGCTGGGTCCCACCTGAAGTTCACTGAGCTCTCTGGAGAAGCAGACCCCACCGTCCTCGGCACAGGGAGGTTCCTGTTGCTGAGCCATGGGATGACTTTGCCATGGGAACATCCCAGCAGGATCTCGCTGCCATCGGCACAGCACCATCTTTCTGTGCCCCCATGAAAAGGGATCATAAAACTCCCTGGAGGAGCTCATTCCTGAGGCCAGTGCCGAACCCGTCTCCTCCCGGGCAGCGTGCTGTAAATCTCTGTATTAAGCTCTTGCCGACACGCTGATGCTCCTCGGGTTCCTCGTAAAGATGCTGTGGCTGGCCGGGCTGGCCTGCGTCGTAGAGGAGCATAGCGATGGGTTCCCACAGCCAGCACCGCTGCTCTCTCACAGCAGTGTCCCCCTCCGCGGGGTCTGTCCCTCAGCCAGCTCCCCTCCTCTGTGGGGAAGAGCCCCCCGGTTTGGCCGGGGTGGCAGGAGCCGAGCCTGCGCCCACGGGTGCCCGTAGCTGTATCGCAAGGCAGCGCACCGCCGAGCCCTTCCAGCCCCAATCTCCCTCCTCCCCGGGTCTGTTCCCAAAAGCCACCCGCTGCCCACATGAGCCCAGCCATTCTGCAGAGATTCCACGGGGCTGAGAGTTGGGCTGCTGGGGTGTGCTTGGGGCTCCGGAGATCCTCTGGAAAAGGGGAGTGCTGTGAGATCTGGTCCCAGTGCCATCCAGTGCCCTTGCATGAGATGGGGTGTGAGGGAAGATGCATGGGCTGAGCTGAGGGGGTCAGACCCCCGACAGCATCACCCTGCGCTGCTGAAACCATTTGAGTTCCACTCATGTTTCAGGGCAACGCAGGGCGTGACTCAATTTGGGTTTTCAGATTTGTGCCTGTGCCGTAGTGCAGCCTTCTGCCAGCAGTGGCTCATCTCTGTCTGGTTTAACGCGAGCCTGGGCAAAATGAGGGGCTGTTAAATTCGGAACAGCTCCAGCAGAGACTGGCCACCCATGTTACCCCGCCGCCAGCAGCACTGCATCAGCTTGGCCAGGTGGGCTCCTGGCACAGCCGCTGCCGCCGCGCCCTCTGCAACCCAGCCTCTGCCGGGAACGCTCCGTATCGTCCTGCTCCGCCGCAGAGCTGGGATCGGTGACGGTAACGCACTGCTCTGCCATGCTGGGGTGCAGCTGGGGCATGATGCTGTGCTATCTGTTGTTCCTCACGTTTTTACATGTCACAGAGGTTTAAGACAAAGAGAAGTCACTAGCAACTGTCGGGATTCAGCAGCAGACGCCTCTGCGTGGCGCAGGTCAGCTCGTGTGCGGCGTTCCTGCTGCGTGGGATTGGTAGGGGTGCAGCTGCCCGCAGGCTTTGCCTGCTCTGCCGAAACACTGACCTCAAAATCCCAAACCCTCAGGCAGATGCCCGTCTGGCTTTATGAGAACATACAGAGATCAGAACACAGAACGTTTCAGCTGATGTTAAGCAATAGACTGCTCTTTTAAGCTGTGATTTGTAGAGACAGTTCGGATAATTTCCTGAAAGACATACTGGTAATGATTAATTTAGAAATGTTTAATTCAAGTTAGGGAGATCAAAGTGGAAGCGTTTCCCCCTGCAGTGCTGTTTGTGTTTTTCCGCTGTCCCTGCATTCTGTTGGACTGGGGGATGCCCGGTGTGTCCGTCACTGTGATTGCTTTGTGTTAAACTTGCAGAGGAAGGCATTACGCAGACGCTGGTGCTGGTTTGGGGCACAGGTGGGGAAGGGGAGAGGAGCCTGGAGCAAAACCTGCGGCCCTGGCTCGGGAGGGGGAGGGTGGGGGGCAGCAGGAGCAGCCCCTCTTGCTCTTGTCCTGGCGCTGGGGAGGTTTGGGCTTGGGTGGGTTTTGTGGCCGGTGTCTGTAACAGACGTTCCCGAGCGTGAGAGCTGGGTTGGCAGGAGCGTGACAGAGCCCAGGTGACTGCGGCGTGAGGAGCAGTGCCTGGCAGGGGCTGCCTGTGCGGGACGGGGTCCGGGCGGGGCGGCCAGATGTGCCACGCACCGCTGGCGGCAGGGACCGTGTGTGCCGCCGCAGCTGCTTCAGCTTTAAGCGCCCTTCGGGTCCGGTTTGGAATAATTTACGAGTGCGTCTGTATTTATGCGACAGCAATCGCTGTTACACGGTCAGTTGTTTAACCTCTGTGCCTGTGTTGTGGCCCTTAGCTCAGCCTGCGAGTGATCTTTCCTGGGGGAAGAAAATAAAACCAGTGTTTATTTCTGTTTTCCGGTGTTCCTAACGCACTCACAGCTGGCCTGGAAGGGTATTTCGTGCCGGACAGGCGAGCAGGGCCTGGGTGTTTGTTCTGCTCCGAGGATGCTGCTGCCGTTCCTCCCTTCCCAGTCCTCACTGCAAACCCGAATATTGTCAAATGAAAGAGCAGGAAGTTGCTGTAGCGCAGGAGAGGGATTGGGATTCTGGCAGGTTTCCTTATCCCTTTCTGCTCCCTGCCCTTGTACCCGAGCCGGGCGCACAGCCCGTACCGGCTGGCGTTTGACGGTGATGGATGATACGTGCAGAGACTCAATTAGCCTATTAATAAAGCGCGATCTAGGCCACGCTTTTCCAGGCTGGGCACCTGAATCCGTATTCAGGCTCGGAAATGAGCGGCCTCGTTTCCTGAGCAGCGGCCCGTAGTGCTGGTGGCCACCACGTGCCGGCAAGCCTGGCCAGCAGCCCCCCACTCAGCCGAGCCAGAGGAGCTACGCTGCGCGTCCCCGGGCGTGGGGCGGCAGGATGGTGGGCCAGGGGCGCGGGCCTGAAGGGTCTGTTTGGGGTGGGAATGGATGGGCACTGTAGCCGTGGGGGCCTGGCCCAGAGCTGTCCACATCCGCGTTCCCAGTGGGAGAGGCAGCTCACGGGACCTGCCGGTTCCCGGCGGCACACAAGGGAGCCAGGGAGGCTGCAGGGCCAGGATATTAATTTAAATATCTGAGTATGGAAATAGGAATCTTTCATTTTATTCCAGTGCCAGATGCGTTTGGACATCACAGCAAGGGTAGCTGGTGGGCTTTGCTGTCCGGCCCGGGGAGGATGCAGGAGAGGCGAGGATGGTAGCTCTGTGCTGTCGGAGCATCGTTCCCATCGCTGGCAGGACCCGCTGCCTGCAGAGAGTTCTGTTTGTTTACGGGCTCAGCGTCTCCCAAGGACTGGGCTGGGTTTTGGCAGCACCGCTGCCTGCTCGGCTCCAGCCCAGCGCCCTGGCCGTGCTGCGCCTGCTCAACGCATTGCCTGCCTGCGTGCCGGCTCTCCTGGCACCGCTCAGCGCTGTCCTGCTGCTTCGCCTTCGTTCTGCCCAGAACCACTGTCTCCAGGCTCTGTTTCCCGAACAAGGAGAGCTGCTTAAAAACTGGGAAATAAACTGGGGAGGAGCGTGAGCCAGCTGAGCTGCGCGGGGATTCGCTGCTGCAGGCTCCGCAAGCAGGTGTGGGGCTGCCCCGCTGGGTTTTAACAGCAGGGTCCCAAGCCCAGCGCCGAATTGCTCTGGCGTGAGCCCGGCGGGGTTTGGCGAGCCTTTCCCTGCCAGGCTGCCAGGGTGGGCTCCTCTGCGCCAGGGCGGTTGCTGTGCCACGCTGGCAGCGGGCAGCCCGGCCGGCACGAGGACGCTCGTCCTCTTGGGTGCCAGCCACCCTGACAGCCCCGTGAACAGCGCTTGGAGCCCTGGGGGTGATGGGGGTCCCGGGGTGCTGTCCCGTGGCTGCTGTGGGGCCGGGCTGCAGTGCCGTGGGCCCTCGTGGGTGCCCTCAGGACAAAGCAATGAGCGGGCATCTGTGGCCGGGGCTGCCCTTGAGCGTGGGACTTCCATGGCAGCTGCTGCCCTGGCCATGGGAGGTGGGGTTGCATGCAACCATCTCTCCTTGTTCCTCTGAGGGACCCTCTGCCATCCCTCCCATGGACTCACTTGCAGGAAAGCCCTCCCGGTATTTTGGTGAGACGGCCGTGCCTGTGCCGAGAGCACAGAGCCAGCTCTGGGAGACGCGGGTGCTGGAGCGAGGGGAGGGCTGGGGTACGGCTGCGACGGTACCGGCCCCGGGGCAGGGAGTTGGGGCACAGTCACACACAAAGGAGGCTTCACATCAGCCACCACTTTGAGGCATCGTCTTCTGGGACCAGCGAGCATCCCGTGCCCCTCGGCCGAGCTTTGCTGGGCAGCACCAGCATGCCCCCAGCCTTCTCCTCTGCGCCGAGGCTCCCGCTGACTCCCGTGTGCGGCTGCCCGTGACGCTCCATCGGCGCGGCGCGACTGGCCGAGCGCCAGTGCTGCAGCAGCTGCCCCAGCGGGACGGGCTCTCCCAACGGCGCAAGCCGTGTTTGCAGCCCGGGAGCCGGGGTGGCCTCTGCTCCAGCGGCAGCGCAGCCGGGGGTCACGGCGTCGCATCGCCTTCTCGCTGCCTGCCAGGCTCCGGCGCCGAGTGCAGCTCGGTTTAGCTGCTGCATGGACTTCACAGCTTTCTAAACAAAGCGCTGTTAACTGACAGCGCAAAGACATTTACCGTGCCGCACCGAGCCACGGGAGCAGGTTAATGCCAGGCCGCGGGGTTCCCCGCTTGCACGGCCGGTGTCTGCTGAGCGATTGTTTGATCAGATAACGCGCGCGTGAGAGGTATGTGTCAGGAAACAAACCCGTGTTATCGGAGGGAGGCAGCGCGGGCTGTCAGGCGCAGCCTTTGATCCGCGGAGATGCCGTGCTGCGAAGCAGGTCCCCCGTCGGCTGCGAGGCGAAGCAGATCTCCCGGGTGCAGCACAGCTGTTCCTGGGCCCTGCTGCCGTCCCCGGAGCGTGGCTGAGGGGCCCGATCCTGCCAGTGCATCCCCCTCAGCCTGGGCACCGTTTGCTCTGCCGTACAGGACAGAGAGAGCAGGGTCCAAACCATTTTGGCTCTTCTCCCTCCCTGGCTCCAGGCTTAAACCACCTGGTTTAAGCTTTTCATAAATAAATGAAATACTGAGTTTGATCCCAAACCTGGCACAGACAGGACCCCTGCTCAGGGAGCGAGACCACCGCCGAGGTACGGCTCTGCTTGGCGTGGAGCCGCTGCCCCCGGGGCAGATCCTGCGGGCAGCTCCACTGAGTGGGGGCTCCTGGCTTGTCCAGGTCTATCTGGGCTCTTGTCCATGGGGGAATGTTACAGCAGTTGATTATCCATTAGATGGAAAATTTTGCTTCAGTCTTTGCAGTGCTGGAAATTAAATTTGTAATAATTTTGATGTGTATGAGATTTTATATCTGTACTACTTTGTAATTCCCCGTTACCGTTCAGTCCAGCGCTGTCTGTGACTTGTACTGGCACGCAGGACCTGTCAGAGCCACGGTTCTCGTGGCCCGGATGCTCCCGCTCTCTCCAGAGCAGGGGGTCCGGCAGCGCAGCCTGGTCCTGCAACAAGTGTAAATCCGTGAAATCCCGCTGCCGCAGCCTGCAGCGACACAGGGCCCCAGGGACGAGGAAGGGGAAAGATTTTTTCCTCATAGTCCATTAGCAGAAAAGGCGCAGAAGATGTGTTTCGTGGTGTTTAGGCTGTGTTAGGGGCGGTTGCTGTTCTGTGACCAGGCTTGCGCTCTCGCTGTGCTCTTGCTGCGCTCTCCATCCAGGCAGTTTTGCCTGTGGAGCCGCCCGGACACAGAGCTGCTGTTGAAGCAAATGTGGGATTTGGCCAATGCTGCAGTCTCCTGCCCAGCCTGGGCAGCCTCAGCGTCCCGTCTGCGTGCAAGCCACAGGTCTCGAGAGGGGGATGGAGATGGGGACAGGTACCAGTGCGTTCCAGGTCCTGCTCCCAGCTGCTGTTGGGCTGCCCCCCGGGTGGAATGGGAGACGGTTTCTGGGCTGAAAATATCACTGGTGAAGCACCAGGGAGGTGGCGGGATTTGCACTGTCCTTGGTGTCACCTTGGAGGTTTCGGACCCTTCACCCACCCAGCGCGTCCCCGCTCCTCTGACCGCTGCCCTTGTCCTGCCGCTCTGTAAATGGGTTTCTTTGTCTTGCAGAGAGATGCCAAGGGCCAGTACCTGTTCGACCTCCTCTGCCACCACCTGAACCTGCTGGAGAAGGACTACTTCGGCATCCGGTTTGTGGACCCCGACAAGCAAAGGGTGAGACCTCTTCCTGCCCGGGCTGGGCGACGGGGCTTCCCGCAGCTCGGTGGTGTCGGACTTGTCCTCGCTGCTGCGGCCGAGAGCCAGAGCGTGAGGCAAACGGCTGCGATGAAATCCGGGGTGAAAGCATCCTGTGTGTGCAGAGTGAGAGGATCTGGCGCTGTTGCAGAGGCGAGGAGGGAGGTCCCCTGACGCTGGTTTGCAGGACTGTTTCTAGCGCAAAGTTGCGCGTTAACACCCGGATTCGGCCACGCGACAGCTTTGTGCCAAGAATCCCAACGCCCGTGCGTGTTGCCTCGGGCGATGAAGAGTGAACCAAGATGTGGGAGCACGTGGAGCTGAGAGCCCCGTGGCAGGACCCGGTCTGCCCCAGCAGCGCAGCTCATGGCACGGAGCCGTGCAGCGTCCCGCGGGGTCCCTGGGCAGCTGCACAGATTGGGGCAGAGGGCGGCACGGCAGGGACAGAGCCCTGCATGTGGGTCCCACCTGCCACGGTCCCGCTGAACTGGGTTTCCATGGGGAAGCTGTGTGAGTGAGTCCTGCCGCTTGGTCAGGGTCAGCTGTCCACGCTCCTAAAGCGAGTGCAGAACGTACGCTCGGCACAAACACGCGTTAGGTCGCTACGTGCCGTGAGAGGGCTCGAGGTTTGTGGAGCCCAACGCCGGCAGGCAGCGGCTCCCAGCGCGGAGGCAGAGCTGGCACGCTCAGCGATGCCGCAGACGCTGCTTTTATCGGTGATTTGCTTCTCCTGGGAATAACCCGACCCAGCTCAGGCCGCAGGGCTGAGGGAAGAGCCCTCGGTCAGCGTTGAGCAGCATCCTTGAGGGGCTGCTTGGGGTGCAGAGACCCCTCAGCGTGGGAGCCAGCCCCAGCCCTGCAGCTCAGGAAGGCTGTGGCCATCAAAGGCTGCCCAGGTTTAGTGTTCCTCGACTGGAAGTGCTGTGTTAAAACCGTGATGAACTCAGCTGTCACCTCAGCCCATTATTTCTGATGCCCAGGTCAATATTCCGTGTTGAAAGCGTGTTCTGCTGTGTGCAGAACTGGGGAGGGGTCTGGGGGGGCTCGGTGAGCGGGGCTGGGCTCTGCTTCTGCCCGGGGCTGGGCCGGGAGCCGCAGCACTCGTGTGATGTGGGCGAGGCGGCTGCCGCAGCCGGCGGCACGCTCCGGGCACGGCTGTGGCTCCTGCCGGGGGGCAGCGCGGCAGCCTTTGAAAACCTCTTCGTTTGGAAGCGTGGCCGCGGGGAGCCTGCATGCTGCCCTGGGGCTGCTGCCGGTGAGACGGGTCTATGAGAGCACGGGGCCACGGGCAGCAGAGACGCTGAGAAGCGAAGAGAGAGAAAACCTTGCCTCCTTACCATCGTTTCTGTGCTGTGCTGGGTCCGGGGATGCTGACGCCAGCACTCAAACCATTTCAGCCCGGGGCACGCTGCGGCTCGGGCCCTCCCTTGGCCGGACGGGCAGGGGCTGCAGCCCCCTCCCAACTCTACCGTGCGGTTTATGGACCTGCCGCAGCGCAGGCATTTACTTCAAGCAGATGGGTTTTGTTTCTTTAATTTTGCCTGTAATAGTCAGTGTTATTAACTGAAATTATTTGTTACCAAGTCGCGTTAACGACCTCCTCTTTCCTTTCAGCATTGGCTGGAGTTTACCAAGTCAGTTGTGAAGCAGATGAGGGGTGAGTATGGCTGCGAGCAGCTATCCTGGGCCAGCGACGCATGCTCCCTCCCTTTTAGATGTATTTCCATTTCTCCAGTCCTTGGGCAGGCGAGTGAGGTGCGTGGCTGGCAGACGGTGCCGCGGGCACTGCCCCACGGCTTTACCGGGGATGTCTGCTCCTGCGGTGGCCACTGCGGTGGGGAGCAGCCCCGTGCCCATCCACTCCCTCCCTGCCACGGGCAGCTGGGTGCTTTTGGGGATAATGGGAAGGGCAGGTGGGACCCCTGGGAATACCTGACCCTCTCCTCGAGCGAGGTTATTCGGGAGGACGAAGGGGATGAACCCTGTCACTCGGTGACTGCGGTGTCGCTGTTCTCCCTGCAGCCCAGCCTCCCTTCACCATGTGCTTCCGCGTGAAGTTTTACCCCACGGACCCCGCTGCTCTGAAGGAGGAGATCACCAGGTACGGACGGGGCACCTGGCGCGCGGGGTCCGGCCGGCGCTGGGCAGTGAGGGCTTGGCCGAGGCAGGAATGCGCCCCGCAGAGCTTCGCTTTGTAGTCACGGGAGAGCAGCAGCCGTTTAGATTTCCAGAGAAATCCGAACATTTCTGGGTTCTCCCAACTGCGGGGCATCCCCGCCTGTGCTCCGCTGGCGTGTGGAGCCGCTGTGGCTGGGGGGCAGTGCTGCCCATGGGTTTGGACCCACTGGCTTGGTCTTCAGCTGCAATCAGGTGCAAAAACCACGTTGCCAGGGCGAAGCACTCCAAGCGCAGCACACTGCTCACCGTAATGTCCATCGCGGCTTCGGTACCATCCTGCCAGCGCCAAACGGCTCCTGGGCTGCACCAGCAGCCTGCCCTTCCCTCTCCAAAATCTCTCCTTCCAAACTGGACCCCCCGGTCCCGGCCGGCGCAGGAGGGTGGGTCCCAGCAGGAGCAGCGTCTCTGCTGCGAGCCCAGCTCTAGTGCTCTTGCCACGCCTGATCCAGCCGTTAGTGCCGCTGCCTGGCACATCCTTAGCTCGGGGTGTCCTTGCCTCTGCCTGGTTGGGAAGGGTTTGAGTGTCTCCAGGTCCCTTGGCGTCTCCTGGCAGTAACTGGCCACGTCCCGTTTACGTACGGGGCATGAATGCTCTTGGGACAGACGGGTGATAAACTGCGACCCAGGAACCTGACAGTGCTGCTGGCGAGTTTCTATCTTTAGGGGCTCTCCGTGCTGCTCTTCCTGCCAGAAGGAAGGACATGACGAGCGCTTGGGGAGAAATCGCAGCGGCTTTGGAGAACAAGCCATGAGCGTGGCTTGCCGGGCCATGACAGCCCGGGACCCCCGCCTGCCGCGGCCGGGAGAGTCAGGCCCTGCCTGAGGGCTGGCGCCTCTGCTAGCAGGTCCTGTGTTTCCCCCAGAACCTTTTGCCGTTATTGCTGCACATAATTCCTCGTTGTCTGTGCAAGGGGTTTGTCAGGGAGAGGGCAGTAACAGTGGCCTTGCTCCTGCAGACCTGGTACTGACTCAGTTCAAAGGGTGCGAAAGTGTTTTGGGGTGAAAAGTGCTGACTGCTGACTGCCTGGAGCCGGGCCACTGATTCTCACAAGCTCTAGGAAGGAAATATTTCACTTTCCCTCTGCTTTTCGTCATTGCCTGTGTCCCTACGTGAGGTCCAGGCGAGGGAAATGTTCCGGAGAAGCAACGTGAGGGAAGGACTGCAGAAACACTTCTCCGACTGTGCCCTGGGTCCAGGCGTGGGGTGTGAGGGGGTGCAAAACTTTGGATGCCATCTGCCGCAACCCAGTAAGGGCTCCAGACAAAGCCACTGAGCTGGTCTGTGAATGAAAGGTGTGGGGAAAAACCATTATGATTTGTGTCTGCAGCTGTGGTGCTCTGCTCTTCCTAGCTCAGCTCCTACCTGCAGTGACCTTTAGTCCGAGGGAGGAGATTGGCAGTCCTGGAGGAGGAAGCCCCCCACTCACCTGGGAAAAACGGGGGCAAAACCAGCACAGGCTTCTCTTGGTGTCTTCAAAGCGGGCTGGAAATGCCACGCCGCGCTGCCAGCAGTCAGCCGATGCGGATGGCAGGACCCCCAACGTCTCGGCCCCAGACACCCCCGATAGTGGCAACCGCCCTCGTCGCTGGCGCGGGGTGGCTCTGTCCCGGCAGCCGGAGCCGGGCAGCCCCGAACCCCGCTGTGCTGCCGCTCCTCCTCGGCTCTGCGTGCCATCGTGCGTTCCCGATGAATGGCCGGGGTCCGTGCTAAGCGTGTCGAGAATTAAGTAGGCTTACTGATTGAGCTAAATATATTCCAGGATTTAATTCTTGGGATTTTCAGCCTATTTCTGCAGGCAGCAAATGGGAGAGAGTGTCTGTGCTTTTGCAGCCTGTTATGCTGCGTGTTTGGAATATTCCTGTGCTCAGCTTTTTACCTCAGCTTTGTGTTAATAAACTCTCTGATTTTTTGGGGGGCACATCACTTACAAGAAGACGACGACGGTGGGGTGTTTCAAAAGCTGTTCTGGAGTTTGTTTTCCCAATGATAACGTACAAAGCTAATGAAAGCTTTGCTTGCGTTTCATAGAATTACCCAAAACTAAAAAAAGTCCGATGTTGTTTGGAAGCCTAATAAAGTTTTGGTTCTCTGGTTCTGAGCATAGAGGGGAGATGCAGATGAGGAGGGGGCATTTGTGAAGAGCTGTGTGTGCGTTTGCTGGGCCTCTTTGAACGCCTCTCCGTATCCAAAACGCTGCTGTGCCTGCTGCTGCCAGGCCGTGGCTGGGATCAGCGTTTGGATGGGGCTGATCTGTTATTTCACAGGGGCACAGTTCGGGGGACCCACAGAAGTGCACAGGAATAGTTTCACACGGATACATCTCCTTGTTTTGCTGCAGAGACACTTATTTGGTTTGCAGATTCTACATTTGCTCCCAGCAGCTGACACCCTGTGCAGCCGACAGGCGTCAGTTTAAACGGGAACTGGCCCGAGACACCGTCCCTCAGCGCCGACAGCGTGCACTGGGCACTGGGCTGTGCAGACAACGCGTTATTTGTGCTCCTTCCCTTCAGTCAGAGCTCAGTGGACAGCCGTTGTCAGGCGCAGTAGGAGAACTGAGGGGCAGGGCAGGGATTTGCCCTTGCGAGGGGGCAGCTGGACCCAAGGGTATCGGGGCGATGCTGGGGGGCAGGGGACGGCGGCTCGGCCCCGTCGGGGGAGCATCTCTGGGTGAGCACTTTAGGGTCCTCACCCTGTGCCCCCTCGCCCCTCCACTGGCGGGCAAAGCGGTGGCTGCCGGGGACGGAGCCGGCCCGGGGGCTCGCTGATCCGACTCAGGAGCATTTCCCATCTGCAGTGTCCTTCTCCAAGGCAGCCTCATCCTGCAGCCCAGTGCTGCCCCGGGAAACTCCCCTTCTCAGGAGAGATTTCCAAGGCTTTGGAGAACCCATTTGGCACCCACTGAATGTTTTTGTTTGCCAAGCTGGCTCAGACCTACAACCTTTCCCTGCCGTGGGGGGGACGTGAGCAGGGTCGGGGGGTTGGCAGGGTTAAACCTGTCTGATGGTGCTGGTTTCGTGAGGGCTGGGCTGGGTGCCGATGGTGCTCACCAGCCGAGCCCAGGGTCGCCAGCAGCGGGGCTCGTCACCCTTGGCGCTGGAAGCCCTGGCCACCAACGGCCGGGATGGCCGGTGCCTCAGAGGCGATGGGGGGAGAAGCAGGAGACCGTGCTCTCCTCCCCACCGATACAGCGTGAGCCTGGCTTCAGTCCTGCAGTCACCCCAGGGCTGGGCTCCAGCCCCAACATCACCTGTGGGTCCCCCGTGGGTCCCCACAGTGCCTGGGTGAGCCCCCCGTGGGGGTGGGCTGCCTCTGCTTGCTGCTCTCTGTGCCTGCAGCTGAAACCTGGGCTTGAGATTCACTTTCCCTGGACCGAGTGCACTTCAATATCTGGGTTTCTCTTTAATGTATTTTATCAGTGAAAATTAGTGCTTTATCTCATCATAAATATGGATTTGAGAAATGAAGCATGGCTGAGATATTGCAGAGCACACGTCTGGTTATTTGAGCGCATTTCTGAGCACTGCTATTTCCATTTTGCTCCCTCGCTCTGCGACTTACGTTGCAGCATCAGAAGCTTTTCCCAGGCACGTTGCTCATGGCTCAGCCTGTTGCTGAGGTTTCTGTTTAATCAGATCTGTAGTTCCTCAGCACAGTTTATCTTTTCCCGGGGCTCTGGTGCGTGGGGACCGGGCTGGGCAAGCTGGTTTTGCTGGAGGATGCAGGGCGGGTCGTTGGTGAGCATGGAGGAGGGAGGGGGGTGCCTGCGCAGGGACCGGGGAGGACAGAGTTGGGGAAGGAGAAAGATCACGTCATGGGGAAGCTGAGCCACCGGGCGAGGATACAGGACTGGGAAGCACCAGCGTCACTGGTGGGCTCAGGACCACGAGACGCCTGTCAGAGCGTCACCCTGGGCACACCAGCCGCCATGCCCCTGTGATGGGCTAGGGCGGTCGCTCGCTGCCTGGCACCGCTGCCCAAAGCACAGTGAAGCATCCCCGGGGCAGCGGGGACCGGCACCTCCTCGGCTCAGTTTCCTTCTTTCCGCATTTTCCCCAGTGGGAACGCTCACCCCAGTGTCTCCGTGCCCAAGGGAGCTCTTTGTCTCGGCCGGCAGCACTGCCTGACGTGAGGGGCCACGGCAGCGGGGAGCCGGATCAGTGGGGACCTCCGCCAGCCTTGCGTCGGGTGCCGGCCCTGAGCAGGCACTGTGTCCTGTGGGCTGGAGCGGGGCTGGGACGCGCGGATCTGAGCCCGGCAGCCCCATCGTGGGGCTTGCTCCCTCCGGGCGAGTGTAACGTCTTGTGAAGGGGCTGCTGGGAGAGACGCGGCGGTGCAAGCGTCTCACGGCAGATACTCCACGTCTAAACTGCCTGTTTAGGTAATTTAAACTTTGTTTAATAAATGGACTCTCTCTTCTGTCCTCAGGTATTTAGTCTTCCTGCAGATCAAAAGGGATCTCTACCACGGCCGCCTGCTCTGCAAGACGTCGGACGCTGCTTTGCTGGCCGCCTATATCCTTCAAGGTAATGCCTCTTGACAAGATAAATTTACTTGCCATGCTAAGCACTGATTACATTATTTCACTTACAACAGATCACTGCACCGAGAATACAAATGTCATCCCGCCAGCACGGGGCTCGCGCTTCCAGTCAGTGCTCGCGCCGCGCGGTGTTGGGCTTGGGGAGGGTGAGCAGTGATGTTGGGATCCCACCTGCGGCAGACGCCCCGCGCCGCCGGCTGCTCCCGGAGCCGTCCCATGTGCTTTCGGGGCAGCGGCGTCCCCTTGGCTGGTCCAGCCCGGCTCTGCCGGTGCTCGTCCAGGCGCAGGGGCAGCCCTGTGACAGTGCACATCCGGCCGGACGCAGAGCGCGGATCGGCAGGCTGTTTGGAAGGGCTGGGTGCTGCTGGTGCGGCAGGAAAGCACGCTGACGCGCCGTGCCGTCAGCGTTGTGGCGCTGGGCCTGTGAGTGGGCTTCCCCACCTGGGGGGGCTCGGTGTGGTGCCGGGACCCCTCTCTGCTGTCCCCCGGTGCCTGGGGTCACATCCGCGGATGAGCTGGGCAAATGCGCCCCAGCAACCAAAAGAGACAGATTTCAGCTCCGAAGCATTTTTGAGGTCGGGGCGGCAGGGGCTGTCGGAAGAACTGCTCGGGGGGCTCAGCCCTGCCAGCGTCCGTCGCAGGCGGCCCCCGCCCCGCTGCAGGATGCCCTGTCCCTGTGAGCACCCCGCAGTGCTTCCCCGGGCAAGGTGATGAGGGGAAGGAGCTTTTTTCAATGTCATTTTACAGATTGTCAACTGATTATGTATTTTTCGGGGTTGTGTCCGCAGGGTGAGCTGAATTCGCTCACTGCCTTGTTCCCAGCTGGCTGGGATTGGGGTGGGGGCCAGGGCGCCCAGGGTGCTCGGGCTGACCCCCCATAGCTGCCGCAACGCCGACCCAGCCTGGATCCTGGGAGGCTCCTGGCAAGTAGGTCGAGAAATTAATAAGTTTGGGACAGTGACCATCTGCTGGCGCGTGCTCCCAAGCAAACAGTGAAATTAATTGGACACAGCTAATGCCTCACAAGCGGTCCCTCCCGGTGGGAAGCATGGCTGGATTGGAGCGGTGTTCCCAGGATGCTCTGAGCCCCGACCCCGGGCACACCAACTTGGCTGCCAGGATGGGGATGCAGGCTGCAGTCTGCTTCGTGCGGCTGTTCCTGAGCAGTTCTATCTCCCACCAGCTGAGATCGGGGACTACGACCCGGGGAAGCACCCAGAAGGCTACAGCTCCAAGTTCCAGTTCTTCCCCAAACACTCAGAGAAGCTGGAGAGGAAAATTGCAGAAATCCACAAATCGGAGCTGAGGTACGGCCGGGCGGCTTCGCTGGGCGAGCGTCAGCTGCTGTAGGGATTACTGAGGCTTGGCTGGTTTGTGTCCCGGTCTGGGATTTCCAGCCTTGCCATGGGATGAGCGCTGGCTGCTCTGGTCCGTCAGACCCAGCTGGAGCCAGCGGGGCTCTTGGCAGCGACGGTAAAAGCAGAAGCGCGGAGCAGAGCGGGCTGTAGGAGGGCAGACGGGTTGGTGGCATAGGGACATCACAACAAACGGCCCTGCGAGAGGAGCGGCCGTGTCCCCACACCGCTGCTCGCGGCAAGGAGAACGTGATCGAGCGGCCGAAGACAAGCCAGAGAAAGTGCAGACAAATAAAAAAATACAGCAGCAACGCGATGGTCTGGTCCTGGTGCCAAACCAGCCTCGCTCCCTCCTGCCCCGGGGAGGGCCGGGGGGTTTCTCCTGCACAGCCAGCACAAGCCGGGGGTCCCTGCTCTTCCCCAGAGGGACGGGGACAGTGCCCAACCGCTGTCCCCAGAGATCCCCTCCTGCCCTCTCCCCTCCTGCCTCCACCCCGCTCTGGGGACGCGAGGTGTGGGAGACAGCAGCCCCCCGACCTCCCATGGCACTGGCAGTGCCTCCTGGGCCAATTCCCGACGGACAGCCGTGTGCCGGACCCAGGGAGGCCGGCGGGGTTCTGCCCTCCCAGAAACCCGGCAGAGCCGTGCTCTCGCGTTAGGTGGGCTGCTGCCTCCTGCCCAGCGAGCAACGCTTTCCTCCCCCCCGAGGAAAAGCGTGTGTAATCCAGCCCTACATTTTGCAGATGCCCCTGGGCTTTGGTCCCTCCCGGTGCTCCCGTCTTTCTCCTGCCGGACCCAGCTGGCAGGAGGGCTGTGTTCCCGTGCTGCTCTCCCGTGCAGTGGGTTGTGCTGGTGGATGTGACGGGAACACGCCACACCTGACGCCTGCTCTGCACAGAAACCCTGTAGCCGAGGGCTGACTTCCATATTCCTCTCTTCCATGTAATATTCTCTTTTTCCCCATTTTTCCCCTCCTGTAGCGGGCAGACACCAGCTACATCCGAGCTGAATTTCCTCAGGAAAGCCCAGACTCTGGAGACCTACGGGGTTGACCCACACCCATGCAAGGTAAAACGGTTTTCCCAACGCTCTTCTTGCCTTGGATTCTCTCCCCGGCCGGTAACGAGCGGCAGAGGAACCAGGGACCAGTCCAAGCGCAGCCGTTCGTCACCGCCAGCGGGCAGTGCTGGTGGCAGGGCCGCGGGGCCAGCAGCCCTCTCAGCCTTAAAAACCAGCCCGGAGCGGGCACGCGGGCAGGGAGGGGAGCAGTGAGCCCAGCCCTTCCAGGGAGCGCGGTTCTCGCGTACAGCCAGCTATAAAAGACAGAGGCCAACCACCTTCTGCTGCAGGATGCAGTTAGGAGGCGGGAACACGGTCAGTGAGATGTCTGAGAGACCGACAGGCACTGATCTGCCAGGGACAGCCTGTCACTCCACTCTTCCCAGTAATCCAGTTTGCTGTCTGAAATGCTTTTTAGTGACTGTAGCTGTCATTGCACGCGGCCGTCGCTGGGCCCTCGTCATCCCGTGGCCTGCAGACGGCTGAGGGATGCAGAGCAGATGGAGAATTGTACTCCGAGGGCTTTGCGTGCTCTCTGGTGCTGGGAAAACATCACAGACCCTGCACAGGCATCGCTCTCTGCAGCCGCCCCTGTAGAATCCCTTGCCTGCTTTTCTTGCCTGTGCTCCGGAAATCCCGGGCCTGGCGCGCAGCGTCCCCTCAGCTCAGCGTCCTTCGAAAGCTGGCTGAGCGTCTGCTGCCCGAACGGAGGGCAGGGCGAACCCGACAATCGCTGAGCGGCCACAGCTGTTTCATAGTATTTGTAAAATTCAGCGCATGTCAGGTTTGCTCCGTGCGCACCAGTGCCGTGAATGACCGCTTCGCAGAGTCCGGACGTTGCGATTAGGTTAAACTGCTGCCGTGCTCCGGACCTGGCACTGATTGTTGGTTTGAACCGTCCCGCTGCCGCCCCGCTGCTCTGGCTGCGCAGGGCTCTGGGGGAGCCGAGTTAGCGGGGTTTGGCCGTTGTCTGGTTTCGTTGCGGGGGAAGGGGGCGGTGGGCAGTGTTTACTCCTCACTGGTAACGGACGGGAGCGCTGGGCTGGAGCCATTTGGGGTTTCTCCTCCCTGGTGCCGCTGGGCCAGCTGCCCCGCTGCGCGGCAGCAGGTGTTGCTGTGTGCAGGGTGCCGCGGTCCAGGTGAGCCTGCCCAGAGCATCCCGCTGGCCATCAGCACAGGGATTGCACATCGCCGCCGCCCCTGGGGCTGGGGGTCACCAACAGCGTGTGAGCTTTGCCAGCGCAGCGACGTTTTGCTGAGCAATTGCTGTTGTCTTCCAGGACGTGTCCGGGAACGCGGCGTTTTTGGCCTTCACTCCCTTTGGTTTTGTCGTGCTGCAGGGCAACAAGAGAGTTCACTTCATCAAGTGGTGAGTTCCCACCTCGCATCCCCCCCGGTGCCCTGCTTGCTTGGCGCCGTGCTGGCCAGCTCGCTTCGGCTCGCTCAGCTGTGAGATGCGTGCGGTGCTGTGGGGCAGGGCCCTGAATGCCCCACGTCACCCCAGGGCATTTAAGAGATGCCAGGGGTCTTCTCACTGCCCCAGGGATGGGAAACGGGGTCCTGAAGCTGCCCTGCTGCTATCCCCAAAACAGTGGGTGCAGCGAGCACCGTGGCCGTGAGCCAGCCAGCTGCGGTGGGCTCTGCGCAGCCGCTCACCTGCCTGTCCTTGTCCTTTCAGGAACGAGGTGACCAAAATGAAATTTGAAGGGAAGACTTTCTATTTGTACGTAAGCCAGAAAGAGGTGAGTGCTGTCCCTTCCTGTGGGACCAGCTGAGCGCGGCTGAGGCTGTTGGTTGAGCTGGTTTCCCCGTGCCCGTGGCACGCCGCAGTGTCGCCCTGTGCCTGCGGTGAGGGGACGCAGGCTCGGCGGCAGGGACACGGGCTCGGTGGCAGCGCTGGGGTCCCCACCCCACGCCCACTGACACCGTGCTCCGGGCTCTGCCCTCGGCAGCAGCCCAGGACCTCCCGCAGCTTCTCGCCGTGCCTGCCCGCCGCGGCCGCGTGCTGCATGTGGGATTATTTGGTTAGGTGTTACCGCCGTCGTGCTCGTCAGCTCTGGGTAGCGAAGTCAGCCTGAAAACCTCAGCTGAAATTGGCTCCCACGCAAGCTGTCAGCATGATTTTAAAAAACATCTTTCTGGGTGTTCTGGGAGGAGGGTGGCAGGTCACTGGTACGCAGGGCTGCCCGTCCCTTGTGCACGGTGCGGTGCCGGGCTGTCAGCTGGCGCTCCAGCGTCTCCCCATCCCCTGAGCGGCTCTGGAGCAGGATCGGCCCCATCTCCCCATCCCCTGAGCAGCTCTGGAGCAGGATCGGCCCCGTCTCCCCATCCCCTGAGCGGCTCTGGAGCAGGATCGGCCCCGTCTCCCCATCCCCTGAGCAGCTCTGGAGCAGGATCAGCCCCATCTCCCCATCCCCTAAGCGGCTCTGGAGCAGGATCGGCCCCATCTCCCCATCCCCTGAGCAGCTCTGGAGCAGGATCGGCCCCAACTCCCCATCCCCTGAGCGGCTCTGGAGCAGGATCGGCCCCGTCTCATGCCGCTCCCCAGCCCCAGCTGCTCTGCCCTCCGCCCGCGCTCCAGCGTGCTGCCCGCCGGGCACCGCTCACTCCTTCCCTGACCCGCGCCCTTCTTTCTCCTTTAGGAGAAGAAAATCGTTCTCACATATTTTGCCCCGACGCCGGAAGCCTGCAAGCACCTCTGGAAGTGCGGGATAGAAAACCAGGCTTTCTACAAGTAAGTGCCGGCCGTGCCAGGCGTGGTGGTGCCGCGGCCCCCGTTGCCCCATGCGTCGGCACGCTGCGCCCGCCCAAGGGCTCCGTCCGGGTGCCGGGACGCAGGCGCTGGCTGTCACCAGCCGCGTGGCACCCTGTCCCGGTGGCCCCGCAGTCACCAGCCACCGAAAGCACCACTGCCCCGGGTTGGGGGCTCTGCCCCGTGGGGTCCCTGCCGTTGCCCCCACCACTGCGCTCATTCCTCCGCAGCAAACTGTTAATCAGGAGATTAAAACTAATTGTTTGGCAATTAAGCTTTTAATGCTGAGCAACCGGCACCCGTCCTGTCCGCGACAGCACAT
The DNA here is from genome assembly GCA_009806455.1 of Tetrax tetrax. Taxonomy (NCBI): domain Eukaryota; kingdom Metazoa; phylum Chordata; class Aves; order Otidiformes; family Otididae; genus Tetrax; species Tetrax tetrax. The sequence goes on along the minus strand of WHYT01016759.1, from coordinate 192,964 downwards.
GCAGGTTAGCATTTTCCCCGGAAACGGCAGCTTGTTCGGAGCCGGGCCGCGTGTGGATGCTCTGGCGCTGTGACCCGCACCAGGAGGCAGCAGGGACGGATGCTGACAAAACTCCGGGAATATTTTCTGACCTGATACTCAGGGGAGGATTTTTAAAATGGCTTTGCAGGGTCTGTTTGTGTTGAATCGAGCACTAAAATCCCTCTGAAGCCAGTGCCCCCAGGGGCTTTAGAAAAGCCTGCCTTTTAACGGGGAAGGCTCAAAAACCTCCAGGAATGACCTGCTTCTGGGCTCTTTGGGAACAAGTTGATGGTTCCTGGAGAACATTGAGGGACCGGGCAGTGAGGTGCAGCCTGGGCTGCAGCGTGTGCCTGGGCAGGTGGGGACGGTGTCTTGGGGACTGTCCCCACCGGCTGCCCAGCGCTGGGACCTGCCAGGCTGGGGGCTTGCCTGGGCAGGGGAAGCTCGTCCTGGGCAGGATGGGAAGGCTTTCCCCACGCCCAGGAGCTCTGGGCTCCCTGGTCGGTGGCTGCACAGCAGCTTTTGTGGCCCTGGTTTGGTTAACAGGCTGTCAGAGAGGCAGGGAGAGGGCGCAGGCTGGACTGTGCCAAAAGCCAGGGAGGTGGCAGGCGGAGCAGTTTAGTTTCACCATCCTGCTCCTCTTGTACTTAAAAATAGTCTGCTTTGTGCTTTGTAATGAGTTTTATTTTAATCAGCAAGCCGCGAGATGAAGCGTGTGGTGTATCTCATTGGGAATACCGCAATCAGCGGCGGCAATCAGCGGGTTTCATTTCTCATTATGTTAACGTGGAATGAAATTGCAATATTGCTTTACAAATCTCTTTGTGATAAGGCGTGTCAGTAAATTACCGCTGGAGTGTGGGCTCGGCTGAGGGGCTGCTGGGCTCCTCCCGGGGCGAGGGTCCAGTTCCCTGGGATGCGGGGACAGGACTGTCCCTCCCGGGGGTTCTACCTGCGGCTGCCCAGACAGATCCCAGCGAGTGCCAGCGCACCGGGACCGGACGATTCCCACTCCCTGGCCGTGGTGAGGGTCTTAGCCCCCCGGCCCTGTGTGGCTCCGTCCGGGAGGGATGTGCTGTGCTGGCAGAGAGGGCTGTGGGCCATGCCGTGATGGTCCAGGTGCTCGTGTCCCACCAGCCAGTGTCACCTCCCCGCTGTCGGCCGCTTGTTTCATTCCTGGTGGTGTTTCGCATCTCCAGGGCTTTGCTCCTGTGATTTGGCCTGGCTGCTGTTTGCTGGCGGCCCGCGGCTCCCCAGCTCTGATTGCTGGGGGTCGCTCTGTTGGGGACGATGCTGTAGGGCATCAGCAGAGCAGTCGCTCCTCATCGCCAGCACAGTGCGTGGGAAACAAAGCCAGAGAAAGGCTTTGCCCGGCGGCGCGGGGTACTCACGCAGCTCTTGGTGCTGTTGCAGGTTGGAGAAGTCGAGCCAGGTCCGGACGGTGTCCAGCAGCAACTTGTTCTTCAAGGGAAGCCGGTTCCGATACAGGTAAGTAGTGACCGTAAGCAGTGGCTGCTGGGTGTATTTTCAGGGAACGTTCCAGGCCAGGATGGATGAGGCTCTGAGCAACCTGATCTGCGTGGAGATGTCCCTGCTTCTTGGGGGGGGTTGGACTGGGTGGGCTTTAACGGTCTCTTCCCACCCAAACCAGTCTGTGATTCTGTGCTCCTTCGGATGCGCTTCGGGGAGCAGTGCAGGGCTGCGGTGCTCTGAGGACTTGCTGCGGGTCCTCCTGTCGCCGGAGGTCCTCCCCTGGCAGCGCTGTCACCCCTCTGAGCCCATCCCTTCTTTCTCTTTCACAGCTGGCATCCCTCTCTCCGGCCCCAGAACGGCTGATTTTTGCAGGGGGGAGAGGACGGGGGGCTTTGGAGTTTGGTTTTTGAAAACAACAAGAAGTGAAACGAATCACTGCGATTCCTAAATTTCTGGGGGGTGTTGCTGCTCCCTGGTCCTGGAGAGAGAGCCTGGACCTGGGGCCTCGTATCTCTGCAGGGCAAGAGGCCCCAGCACGTCCCCAGATGCAAGACGCGTGATGCCAGCACCCTCCGAGCTGGCAGGGAGGGCCTGGGCACCCAGGGCGTGTCCCCCCACCCAGAGGGGCGGTGACCCCACGGTGTCCAGCGTCTTCTGCCAGGAGAAGCAGCAAAATGTGGTGGCAGAGGTGTCAGCCCAGCCTCTCTGGGTGTCAGCCCAGTCCCTGCTCTCCCCATTACCCCTATTTCCAGCAAATATTTCTGCTTTTCCCTGGAGCTGTGGGGAGAGCCCCCGCACCGGCCTGTGTGCATGGGGAGGGGGACAGGCCGTGCGGGGTGTGGTTTGCTGCGGGGGGAGCGGTGCTCAGCTCCTCACGGCTGCTCTTCTTCAACCACCTGCAGTGGCCGCGTTGCGAAGGAGGTGATGGAGTCCAGCGCCAAAATCAAGAGGGAGCCCCCTGAGATTCACCGGTAAGAGCCGGGCAGCAGCGGTGCGGTGTAGCAGGAGAGCCACCATGCACCCCGGGTGACACCGCCGGGGCTCTGACACCGTCCCCGTTCCCCTCTCGTCCCCAGGGCAGGGCTGGTGCCGAGCCGGAGCTGCCCCTCCATCACGCACGGCCCCCGCCTGAGCAGCGTGCCCCGCACCCGGAGGAGAGCCGTGCACATCTCCATCATGGAAGGTAGGGCACCGCGCGGCTCGCTGCCGGGGCTCGGAGACATGCACCCACATACACGTACGCAGACGTGCGCACACGGAAAGCAGCCACACACCCGCAGCTGATTGTCGTAGCGCCGATGCTGCTGGGGGGACACCAGGGCAGGGCCAGTCCCCCGCCCGTCCCCGGGTTCAACAGCAGCGCTCGCCAGCACCGGACGCTGCGCTTGCGGCTCGGGGCCGGTTTGGCGTCAGCAGCTGAGCGCGGACGCAGCGGAGGGCTGGTTTTGGGACAGGAGGTTCGGTGCAGGAGCAAAGCAGCGGAGAAGTTCTCGGCAGTGTTAGAAGATTGAACTGGAAATCCAGCGGCAGGCTGCGGGTTGCACCGCTTGCTCTGAGCCAGGCGCGGTGAGCCAGCCCTGCTTTGCCGTTACCCGGCAGCCCCATCCCACGCGTCGGCATGCCTCGCGCTGCTCGTCCAAACACGGCCCTGGCTTGGCAGCAAAGCAAGCGCTCCTGGCCCCGGACGGGCTGGGGGGCCAGCCGCTGCCCCGGCACGGCCGCACTGATCCGAGCTACGGGCAGAACCGCTGCCCGCCCAAAGGGACCGGTCCCTCGGAGCAGGGAAGGGGTTTATTTCCATCGAGGGAGCTGGGCTGACACCTGTGCTGGTTTTTGGGGCGGGAGCATGCCTGGCAGCCCTGAAGCCAGGGTCACCTCTGCCGCCCTGGTAAATGCGAGCGCCCGCTCCCCGCCTCCTGCCCGTGCCGTTGCGAGGCGGCGAGCACATTAAACAGCCTCCCACAGTAAATTAACCCGGGCTGGCACAGGCTCTCTGCACCACCCTGCCCCGGCAGCGCCTGCTCTGCCACCAGCTGCTTTTCTTCTCTGCCACTTCAGCTCAGTCCCGTGAAAATGTGGGCGCCCAAAATAGCCCTGACCCTGGGGCCAGTGACACCAGTGCCGCTTGCGTCAGCTGCGCTGGTGGGCGAGCAGCCGTCCCTGCGTGCTGCCGCAGTCCCTGCGGGCGCCCCTGCCGCCATGGTGAAGTGCCTGGTGAAGATCAAAACCAAAGTCAGCGTCCACCTGCGGCTCATCAACCACTGCTGCCGGGAGGTGAGGGTGCGGGTGCTGGCCCTGGGGCCGCGGCTGCTGGCCCGGGCGCTGGGCGCGTTGCCGCTCCTCCCGGCTCTCCCCGGCCTCAGCCGCGATGCTCCGCACGGCCCCGGGGACGCACCCACGGCAGGTAACGCTGCGCCACACGGGCTCTGGGCGCTTCTTCGGCAGAGTGTCCCCGGGGGTCCCCACGGCAACAGCCCTGGGGGATTTGGGAATGTGGGATGCAGGACGGGCTGGGGGCTTCCGTACAGGCTGGACCCCCAGTCGTTATTATCATAAAGCAGCTCTGGTTTTTGGGGGCTGGACCCAGCTTTCCCCAGATTCCCCAGCTTTTTATGTCAGTCTCGTGGAGCAAGCGGGTGGCAGACAGGTTTGGGGCTGGGGGAGCAGCGCGGGTCTCATTGCAGTGATGAGCTGGCGGAGGGACCCTCCCCGAGGAGCCGTGCTGCTGCCCACTGCCCACCCTGGCCAGGACACAGCGGTTGCTGCGAGGGGACTGTCACTTTGTGACATGTGCAGCCATAGCTGTCGGGGTGCGAACACGTTCACTCCTCCACTGCGCCTGTCGCCTGTGCTGGCCCTCGCGCGCGCGTTAAGCCGAGCTGATCCTGAGGCATCCGGGGAATATTTACAAGCAAGTGGCTGCAAAGCCCCGGGGAATGCAGGCAGGACGGGTGCCGGGGATCCCGTGCCATGGTGCCTTGGCACGCCGTGCCCTCCCCACCCGCGAAATGCCCAGCCCCGGCCCCCTCGCAGCCCAGAGGCACTGGGGACAGCTGGTCCTGGCCACCACCATCTCCAGTCACCCTCCCTGCCGCACGGGACGCTGCCCCTCTGGCTGTGAAAAATGCAAGAACCAAGTCCTGCATTTGTGGGGATTATTGGCATTTGGGGTTTTGGGGGGGCAGGTGCTGGGGAGAGGCACTCCCCTCATCCTGCCTGCTGCGTTGAGCCTCGGTGCAAAGGGCGGCGCGGCCATAACCCTCGCTCAGCCAAGGCTGCGGCTGGGCGTGCAGCTCTGCGCGGCTCTTGCTCCTCTGTGTGTGAGCGGGTGTAAAAACAGTGTTTTGGTTGTGAATCAATGGAAATCAGCACCGTCAGTGACTCCGGTGGGACTCGCAGTCCCTGCGCAGCCTCGTCGGGGTGCAGGGGTTTGGCAGGGGAGGGCTGTGCCAGCCAGGAGGCAAATCCATAGGGATAAATCCATAAGGCTCATCCCGTGGGCTGCACCAGGCTTGGTCCTTGGCCCCGGCTCAGGGCAGCAGGGACCCACCAGCTGCAGTGCTGCCCCCCAGCCCTCATCCCCGCCCTTGCCGCGGTGGCCAGGCAGCCTGGCCGCTGCAGGGGCTGGCCTCACCCATGGCCGTTGTGCCGCACGGACGTGTTTGTGAGGGACTGACGCCAAGCGCGGGCCCCTGCCTGTGGCCCAGACTGACAGCCAGCAGCTGCTGGTGACAGTGACAGTGACAGTCACGCGGGCGCTCGCACGGCGCTGTTGTGGTCACGCGCTGTGGCGATGGGGCTGCTCTGGGCACCAGGCTGTGGCTGCCGGCTCCAAGGGACCAAAGACCACAACAAAAAGCATCCGTCGGCAGCCAGTCCTGTCCCCACGGGGCTGGGGGCAGCATGGGGTGGGGGGGGGTTTCCATAGCAGGAGACACCTCCACTCCGCAGCGCTGAGCGTTCCCCTCTCCCCCCAGGCCTGGAGTCCCTGCGTGACAGCGCCCACTCGACGCCGGTGCGCTCGGCCTCCCACGGCGACGCCTTCGCGGCCCCCGGCCGGAGCGGCCGCAGCGAGAGCAGCGAGCGGGTGGCCGTCATCGCCGACGAGAACTACAGCCCGGCCGACAGCGTGCTGCCCACACCGGTGGCCGAGCACAGCCTGGAGCTGATGCTGCTCTCGCGGCAGGCGAACGGGGCCCCGTGCAGCATCGAGGAGGAGAAGGAGTCGGAGGCCGGCACGCCGGCGGCGGGCGAGGCGGAGGAGGCGGGCGGCGAGCTGCGGGCCCTGTGCCCGGGCGCGGGCGGCCTGGGGGCGGCGCAGGCGGAACAGGTGAATAAGTTTGTTTTAAGTGTCCTCCGTTTGCTCCTTGTGACAGTTGGGCTCCTCTTTGTTTTGCTCCTCCTCCTGCTCATCCTTACCGAGTCCGACCTTGACACTGCCTTTTTCCGCGATATCCGCCAGACCCCCGAGTTCGAGCAGTTCCATTACCAATACTTTTGTCCCCTCAGGCGATGGTTTGCCTGCAAAGTCCGCGCCGTGGTAAGCCTGCTCATTGACACCTGAAGGCAGGAGCCGCCACCTAACTAGCCGGGGGCCCAGGGAGCGACCTGCCACCGTCCCCGCCCGCGGGACGCGCCTTCGGCACACGCGCTCATCCTCCCTTCCCGACCCAGAGCCCGGGAGGCGGCTGTCCGGGAGGAAGAGGAGGGTGGGCGCAGCCCCCGGGGCCTCCTCCTCCCCGTGCTCGGCCACGCCGCTCCCACCCCCGGAGCCCGCACACCACTTTACCGTTTCGATTCTCACAGACGCGCGTACGACGCGGAAGCACCAAGTACGAGAGGAGTTTATTTTCCTATTGCCACCCATCGTTGTACGAGCATCAGCCGGGAGGCGCGCGATGCCGTGTTATGCAGGAGCTTTAGCAATGGTGCTACTGAGTATGGATTCAAACACTCGTGTACTCTTACGTTACGAAATCCGCCACTGTGCACACCACCACCTCCCGCGTACCGCTTTGCAGCACTCCCTCCCCGCTGACCCGAGTCTCCTACGCGGTGACACACGGCGCGACGCTATCGGAGCCGCCCGGCTCACCCCACGCCCAGGTGCCTCCGTGAGCCGGCTCCTCGCAGCGCAGCATCGCCCGGCGAACGGCAGCCCTGGCCCTGTGCTGCAGACTCAGCCCTCAGCCTTCCGCCACTTTTCCTAAACCTTGGAGCGCGGTGCTCCCGCGAGCAGGGAGAGCACGCCGGGCACCCCGGCCGTGTCGCTGGTGGTGACCATGTCAGATTTATTAGGAAAACCTTCAGCCGCCAACAGTTGTACCTGTTTTGTACAAAAAAAAAAAAAAAA
>WHYT01016759.1:161478-173314 GCA_009806455.1 Tetrax tetrax | reverse complement strand
GTCTATTTTAACAAGGAGATGCTATTTTGTTATGGAACCTAATCAAGTCTTTTTTTACTTTGCGCGCTGGGTGGCCGTGGTGCGCTGTGCCAAGGGGGTCGCAGTGAGCAGACAGTGTCAGAGGGACCGCGGTCGTGGCCTGGAAGCCTGACACCAGAGTAACCCCGGCTCGTTCTGGAACAGAGACAGGAGCGGTAATTCTGTGGCTTTTCTGAAGCTAAAAAGGACAGAACTGCAGGAGCGGAGGTGACGCTGACCAAGCCAACGGACAACTGCCAGACCTGGCTGTTCTTAAGCAAAAATCAATAAAACCAACTCATCGTGTGTGACAGCGGCTGGGCCCTTCAGCTGCCGGGGCAGCAGCAGGCTGGTGACGCGGGGAGCAATAAAAGGCAGTGCTGTTACGCTTGGCTTGAGGAGTTGGACATACTTATCAAAAAAAAAAAAAGAGAACAGGAGTGCAAGTTTTATTTCATCTCAGGGAGAGATTTTTCCATACGCTGGGGCCATAACTGCAGTTTCAAAAAGCCTGATTTCCATGTTCTTGTCTCTGAGCATCCCACCGCCCATCACGGCATGCGCCGCTCCCGCCGAGGCCGGCTCCTGCCTGCTCCAGACCCGCTCAGCTGGCACCTGGCGACGGAGTGACGGCGACGCTGGGCGATCCAACGCCACAGGTTGGCCACACTTGGCTCGTTTGTCGCTGCAATAAAGAGTGAGGTCTCATTTAGCTGTCTGTCAGAGCGTAACAAAGACCTACACGTCGCAGCTCGCCGCAGAGGATGCAGCTGCAGCCGCCTGCGAACAGCACAAGGGCAGGAGGGATCAGCGCACGGCCCCCGGGTCTCGAGCAGGCAGGAGCCGCTGCACACACTGCCGGGAGCCGAGGACGGATTTTTACACGACACCCTGTTTTATGCAACGTAGCGACGTGAACTCTTAGCGTAGTGTTCCTACCTCAGCCCGTAGCCAGTGGTGTTTCTATGCAGTGCGTGGTAGTCCCCAGCCTGCCCTTTCCGCCCCGGGTGGAAGACGCAGGCCCCCCCCTCCTCCTCAGCGCCGATGTCCTGACAGCACAGCCCCGCGCCCGGCCCGCACGCCCTCTGCGCAAGACGTCGGCCCTCCGGAGAGCGCAGCCTCCACGTGCTGGCCTGGAGCCCTCCTCCATCGCTCACTCCAGAGTAGCGACAGCCGCCAGCCCCCGTTTACCTCTGCAGTCTTCACCCAGCGTTTCCCCGCAAAACCCCGAGAACTGGTGATTTTTCATCGTCTGTTTTTCCCGTACGTTCCCCATTGCGTCTGGTGTTCCATTACCTGTTAGTTTTACCTGTCTTTATATCAAAATATTGTTTCCATAGGTTCTTATATCAGAAAAAAAAAAAAATCTCGTAATAGCATACTGCATCTTTGAGCAGTAGATGGTAAAATACCTGAAAATGTGAATTTCTTAGTTTTCATTTTAAAAAAAAAATCTAGGAATTAACCTTTCATGTGCCAAATACTGTAAGTTACATTTTTCCTTCAAAATGTACCTTTTTCTACATACTCAATATCTTAGCATAAAATCATTGGTGCCATGAAAAGTATTTTTAAACTTAAATAAATATTTAAATATCATGAAAACCTGAGTTGGTATGAGGTTTGTTCAGTATTCACAGTGCAGGACCGATTTTTAAGGTGAGTAAAAGCTCAGCTCAAAGCCCTGAGGTGCCCGGCCTTCCTGCAGCCCATGGAAACCCACGCCACGAGCACGGCAGCACGGCCTTGCCGCAGAGGGTTCCACCAGTCAGCACTGGAGCCCAGTTAACACACAGGCTTACAAACTGGTATCTGGTCTTCGGGAGCCCACAGATCGCCCTGCCTGCACCCCAACAACGCCGCCTTCAGCTCACAGCCACGGAGCCTCCCTGGAAACTGCGCCCCGCGGCCCCAGCCTGCGTGGAGACGTCGGCTCTGCCGCCGGGAGGATTCAATCGGACACCAGGCACCTGCCTGAAGGGCCAGATCCTGCTGAGGACACAGATACTGAGCACCTGCAGCCCTGAGAGACAGAGCCACACAAGCTGGCTGAGAGAATTCCTTAATGAAAATCATTACGTACCCTCACCCCTCACCAGTATCCTACTGATCCAGTGTTTTCTCTTTTTTTTTGAAAAATTATTTCAGTATTGGGAAAAAATAGCTATTTTGGTACAAACTGACTGTCATGGCAGGACTATTTTTGTTTTTAATTAAAGAAGAGAATGCCAGAGGTAGTTTAGAAGATTTATTTTCAAGCTTTGAAAAATACACTATTGTCCTGAGAAAATATGCTTAGCTTAGGAACAGCTTAATATGGATCAAACAAACACAACACAAAAAGAAAAAATATATATACATATATATCTGAGCCACTTTTTTATTCTTTGAACACATGAAGACGGCCACTGGAGTTGCCCCCCACCAAGATGTTCTTACTGGGATGGACAACATTAATGGAACATACGGAGCCAAGGCAGTCCTGGTTATAAAACGAGTGCAGCAGTTTTCCGGTGTCGTGGAAGACCTCTATTTGCCTTGGCTGTGCCATGCTGCCCACCACGAAGCAGTCTTCCCGTTTCGGGTCCCAAATTGCTCTGAACCTCGTCAGCCATCGGCCCGTGTTACTGTTGTGTCTGCAGAGAAACCAACGGGGAGAGAGAGAGAGAAGCATTCCTCTTACTGCACCCAGGATTTTTAAGTACCCTCATTTACGCCGCGTTTGCGTGAACCCCTCCTCTTCGCCTCCAAAACCACCGGCCCTTTCACAGGGGGACAGACCCACGGGACAGACCCGCTGCTCCGGTCCCCGCAGCAGATCACCGCCCCGGGGTGGGCGGGACGGGACAGCACAATGTGACCAAGCAAGATCAAGCAGAGGGTACTTTGGCATTATTAGTCAGGTAGTTATGCTGCACGGTTGCATATTTTAGTAAAAACAGGACAAACGTGCATCGAGTCTTTCAATGAAGTGCAAACTCAGAGTTTTCTAGCCAGCTCCTCAGCAAACCAACCGCCACGACTGGTCCTGCTGGGGCACAAAGGTGTTCCATACGCCACTTACCATAAAGTGACCTTTGACATTTAACAAACCCAAATGAAAAAAGCATTCTGAAACCAAACACATCAGAAGTCACGGACGGGTCTGTCGCAGGTGCGCAGGGAGACGCGAAGGCCTCCCAGCAGACGTCACCGACTCGGGGCAGGCTGTGCCCCCGTCGCGCGTTACGAACAAACCCCCTGCGGGCACCGGGGCCACTCCTCAGGCGGGGAGGAGCCCGGGGCTGCTCTCGCCTCCACCGCCGCCAGCGAGCCCAGGGCTGTTTGGGAACACGCCACTGCGCAGCGTCTGCGCGCCCGTCGCTCATGCCACGGCTGCGCCGGAGCAATCGGCCGCCGCGCGCTCGGCTCACCTGATGGTACTGAGAGCGGAGACTGCTGCTGACAACGAGCTGGTGTCGTAGACCCTGTGACACAGAGGAGAGTGTTACGGGGTGACAGCATCGGTGGACAAGGGACGGGCACGGATATCATCTGCCTGGACTTGTGCAAGCTTTTGACACTGTCCTGCACGACGTCCTTCTCTCTAAAGAGGCATGGGTTCGATGGAAGGACCACTCAGTGGATAAGGAGTTGGCTGATGGCCGCACTCAGAGAGTGGTGGTCAACGGCTCAATGTCCAAGTGGAGACCGGTCACCAGTGGCGTCCCTCAGGGGTCCGTGTTGGGCCCGGCCCTGTCCGTGGGGAACACCCACAGCAACCAGGGACTCACACACAGATTGCTGAAACGATGGCCACAAACCCTAGGTCTCTAATGCAGCACGACTCACGGCAGTTTAAATTATCAAACGGCAGACCAGCTACAGAAGAGCTGGCATAATCATAACTTTAAGCACCACCAGCTAAAAATAAAGTCAGTTTCTAAGTATTCTGTATTTGTATCCATGAGCCAGGGTTCTGTTTGGTTGGTTTCGGGTTTTGTTTTGGTTTTGTTTGTTTCTTTGTTTTTTAAAGACTAACAGTATCTGTGTAGTTTATTGTTCACTGTTAAATATTCTTCAGGAAAAGGAGAATTAGAAAAAAAAAACCCAGGTCATTTAAAACAACATTAACAATGCCAATGCTAGTAAATCTTTATCACTTTTTAAAGAAGTGATAAAGACAGAAAGCTCTCAGTGATGAGTAACGCAGATAGGAAATAATAACAAAATATATCAGTTGGCATTTCCCATGAAGATTATTCCTTCCCGCACTGCCTTACCTCAGCTTATCATCAGCACACACCGTCACCACTCGGCTCCCAGTCACAGGGGAGAAATACGCGGAAGCGACGCTTTTGGTGTGTCCCTGAAGGGAGCTCACAGGCTTGTTCCCCTTGGGCTTCAGGTGGCGAACATCATAGACACAAACGTCCCTGCAACACACAGCACGCAGCGCTTCACAGGCTGGCAGTCCAGTCCTTATCCCCATTTACCAAACACCCTCCAGAGCCGGCACAAGGTTGCTGGGAGCTGGGTCAGAACTTCACTTCAGCAGCGCAGATTCACCCAAGCAGCCAGCGGCCCCAGAGGTTCTGAGAGCACCAAACCCAAACCAACAGCCCATTAAAATGCCCTGCGCTGCTATCGGTCAGAACACACAGTGACTCCAAACCATTTTGTACCCATTACCAAAAGGTGAAGGGAAGTCACATTTTAAATCCTGCTAAGAACTAAAAAAGTGTTTTCTAAAAAGATCAGGAAAGCTCTGGCTATACAGCGAGGCTGACAGATCGTCTGCCTCATCAACAGCCGCTCCCGCCCCCCAAACGTGCCACTTCCAGCTGACTCCAGACACCAGTGCGGAGAGAACACTGGAAACACAGAACTGGGGTGCATTTTGAGCTACGTACACTGAGCCAGCAGCAATGAAATACTGTTTCTTCACGGGGTGAACGTGGACTGTCCTCGTCCTTTTGAAGCCAATGTCTGCAGAGAGCTCTAAAGATGTTCCCGGGGTCCGTCTGTCCACAACACCAACATCGCCATCCCAGTATCCTACTACTGCAGTGGAGGCACTATCTTCCAGAAAGTCAAAGGAAGACAAGCTTTCTTCACTTCTGCATATCTGAGCATAGGAAAGGCCAAACGTAACCAAAACTATTCAACTGAAGACACAGAGTCATTCGCAATACCGGAACACTCCACAGGCGGGAGATGTCCTGCTGTCCCTTTTTCATATACTAAAAATACTGGTGAAGGCTGCCTCACTGGAGAAGCTCCAGGCTTAGCTGTGTAGGTAACCCTTCTGTAAGACTGGTATGCTTTCTACAGAGGAGATAATGAACCATCCCAAACTGGGCACATCTGCTGCTGGAACTGGTACAAGACACTCTCACCTCTGTGTTCCAGTCATCAAACGGCTGCTACGCTCCAGAGCACACCGAGCAAGCATTAACCCGCTGCGTTCTGTTCTCCAGTGCTACAGAGACCTTTAATCAGGTGAGGAAATGGGAATTTGCCTTCCTGTAATTTGGGAGGTCAGTCAGGATGCCAGGCTCCTCTCACCACAGCGATAGCTGCAGGACAGCCATGGTCACCGCTCTCCCTGCGCATGCAGGCTCTCCCCGGTAACAGCGGCGTTCCTCCCAGGGCAGTCACGCTCCTGGAGGGATCACAAGGCTGTGTATGCTGGCGTAAGGTGAAGGGAGCCAGAAGGGCATTTCTCTTCCCCTGACCTCTAAGGACGTGTTCTTGCAAGCGCTTGTCCCAGAGAGCGAGCCGCCCTGGACCCTGCTGCCCTCCTGACCCACCAGCTGCAGGTCCTTCCCCAGCAGCAGGCCCGCCTGCAACCCCACCAAAATTACAATGCCTGTAAAGGCTGGGGGAAAAAAAAAAAAGCTTTAAACCATTATAGCTTGTTACATTTTCCAACCCTGGAGAGCTGATGAATGCACATGTATCTGTCAAAAACAAGCAAAGCAAGCAAGCATCAGGAAGCTCCTCAGTTAAGCTGCCTGGCTCACCGTGGAGACAGTCAGCGCATTTTGCTCACTTGAAGCCTGCGAAAAGCAAAGTTAACTCGTGCTTTATGCTGTTGTACAATGTTTATTTGGGTGGGAGGTTTTTTTGTAAGATTTAGTTCTTTAAATCCCTCGTTTGTCACTGTTTAGAGGTAATGCCTTTGAAAAGAGGCGCGGATTGCTGAAGTGTGGAGACAGGAAATTAAACTCCATAATGGCAACTGTCTCTGCAGGAAGGAAACTGGGAGAACCCAAGCTGTTACCATGTTTTATTGAGCAGGAAGCATCTCTGTATTTTTATGATGTTAATTAAAGGTTACGTTACGTGCCCGTGTGGAAATGGAATCCTCAACTTTCTCGTTAACAAACCAACCAACAAATAACAGCTTAGGTACGATGAGACCAACACGTCACAGCAGCGCGTACGAAGAGACTGCCAAGGAGCCTGCAGCACAGCCGCAGCAGCACTCACCTCATCAAAGACAGCTCTGGTGACATCGCCACACCGCAGAGTGTCGTTGCTCAGGGACAGCAAGTGAGCAGGATTAAACGGAGAGAAATGCATGCAGCTGACCGCATCGTTGTGTGGAATAAAGGTGTGTGCTCCCTCTTCAGACTTACAGTTCTGAAAAACAATTGAGATTCAATGGACACCGGTGCTATCACTGTACTTACTTCTATTAATTACTGCAAATTCAAAGCAAAGTCTCTTTTCTCCTATTAAACCTGGGCTTGCCAAGGACCAGACAGGCCTTTCAAGCAGTTCTGGTGAGTTTCGATGTAACGGACACCCTGGTGTTATCCATAAGAACGGGGAAAGTCTAAAACACCATCGACAGAATTAGGCTCCAGGCTGTGCCCCATCTGTGTCCATCCCACCACGAACGGCTCTGCCAGGTGAGGAGCACACTGACAACTCACCACGTTCCAGAGACCGAGCTGCCCGGACTTGTCTCCAGCTGCCACGAAGATGATGCTCTCGGAGGGATGAATGGCCATGGAACACACGCGGTATTTCACCACCTTTTTGATGTTATCTTCGCTGAGGACCATGCTGTTCAGGCTGTCTTGGTACCTAGACAACATCATCAAAAGGTTAGCTATTCAAGAGAAGAAAGAAAGAGAACAAGACAGTCCCAGAGTTCAGCTGCTGTCCTCAGGTTACCTTTCGATGTCGTGCACGCGCTTTTCAGTATCGTTAGCTTCCATCTACAGACAGAAAGGAAATATTCAGCACAATTAGAATGCTTCAAACTCAAGCTAAATTACATTACCCAAAACCAACTAGCTGTAACTAACAATACCTCACTGATCCTCATCCACGTCGTCAGCAAACCCTCTCTCAATTTACTGTTCTCCGTCTGATCTTCCGGAACCATTGGCAAAGGGCCGGCCGGAACCTGAGGCTGGAACGACATTAGCGATTTTCATACCTCAAATCACCTGAAACTACAAATACAGCGAACCACCGCTTCCCACACGCCAGCTATTCCGAGAACACGCCTGCGATAATACAAGCACTAAACACAGCAACAAAAGTTTGTGTCAAATCTTATTAAAAAGATAAATAGACCTTTGCTAAACACAACAGTGACGGCAAATAGCTACCCCATGTTTTTCCCCTCCTTTCTAATACTCCAGCAAGACTGATCTTCAAGAGCTGTATTAGAGATTTAGCTTTATTCTGTAGCACCACGGAAAATTTAAATTCCCACCTCTCAGAGCAGCAGAATTTTTCCTTGTCAGTATAACTGCTTCAAAAAGGCAGTAAATATTTCAAAGGAAAATAAACCAGGTCAAAAGCTACAGTGAAGTAACATTAAAACAGAGTAATACAACTCTGAACTTAAAGCTGCTCAAATCTATGGGCTGTTGAAAAATGTAACGTTTTACCTCAGGACCCTTCTGATCATCCAGAACTGGAGTCACAGAACATGGACTGCCTCCCAGAGAGGACATGGAAGCGTGCTGTTCAAGATGCTTGAGGGTGAAAGACCTTACCTTTTATTACTGTCACTGTATAACACTTATAAAGCTTCTGTGCACACACACACCCCTCAACTCCTCTAACCCCTCCCCATCTTACATATTCCTCTGGCTGGGCAGGCATTTCCAGCATGGGAATTCCTGACGGATCCACTCTTTGCAAGCGCATCGATCTTCGTCGCACTATTTCATCTTCTGCCTTTTTAGGCTTAGCTCTAGAACGATTAAAGCATTTCAGAAGGACAGACACAGTGAATCACACAAGCCCTCTGTGTTCAAGCACGCGGCTCCAGAGTAAGTTCAGATGCGCAGCTCTAACGCCTCGGCCCGGACTCGCAGCCTAACGAGCGCCGATGTGCTTTAGGGGGGGTGCCAGTACCCCCTCCTTCAGCGACAGCAACAGACACCAAAAAGCCCACGTCACGATGCAGATGTACGTATTGCTGTTTTGCTTCCCTTGCATTTCCCTTCCCTGCCATTGCTGCTTCTCTTCCCAGCCCTCCTTATCTGTCATTCACCTTCTCGCTCATTGATCTTGTTCCGCTTTCCTTCATCTCATATCTGATTATTTATTTGGACTTAAGCTCATTCTTCTGTCTTGCCTGGCACTGTTTTAGCACTGGCAAATGTCTTTTCTTCTACACTCACTGGCTACCCTATCCCTTGCACCCAGTTCTCCCACCTCCTTCTTTCCCGTACCTTTTCCCATCGTTAGTTTTCATCATTTAACGTTTCCTTCTTTAGCCATCATGCAAAAGTATCATCAGAAAAAAGAAATGGGCTTGCAATACCTTACTACAAATACCACAAAAAGAACGAACTCCGTAATTTGATGAAAAAGACATTAATATTGTCATTTTCTTTCCAAAGGACAGCAGAGGAGAGGCACTACCTAGAGGAGCGACCTGTTTGTGAACTCCTACAGCCTAAGACAATGGGTGATTCAGGTGTAGCTTTACAGGGAGCCTCCTCAGCAGCTCACGCTTTTTGTAGTACCGGGTATGTGTGGCTGAAGTGCTAAAACAGCTGACACACGATGAAGGAACAGTGACACAAATCTCATATCCAGTTATTTTACCTTTTGGTGACATGAGGTTGTCTTTTAGTTGCAATTTGGTGAAGTCTTGCAGCTGACTTGAAGAGGAAAAAAAAATATATTAAAAATACATATAACAAGCGTAAAAGATCAACCTGTAGAAAATAGTTACCTGAAGGCTGCAATAAACTGCATTGCAATTATTTATGACAATAATAAAAAGGGGTTTTTAAGCATCGAGCTGCGTTGTGTCTGCTTTTCATCCATGTACCAGCAGGAGCTCCTCCCATTCTGAGGACGGCGCAGGAGCACAGCAGTCTGGGTGCTCTGCAGCCTTCCTCTTCACGGAGCAGAGGAAACACTCCAAATGACAGGCACCAGACAGACATTTACAGCAGAGCCCGTAACCAGAGCCCTCCATTCAGTCTTCTCCGTTACGTTCTGGACAGGCATTTAGTTCACCTGGACTCCAGAAGAGTATAGCCGTGTCCGCTAAGGCACCGCTCCACTACTGCTCCAGCCAACGCAGCACGAACGCTAGCACGGGCAGAGCGACCCGCGCCCGGGCGCTGGCAGCCCACACTGCCCAGCGCTAACGGGAACCGAGGCGGCCACAGCGCCTTTTGCCAGTCTTGGCTACTCTGCGGCCAGCGCTGCGACAACAGCCAGACTGCCTGGCCTTCACCCACCTCTCTGAGGGCAACTGGAAGAAAAGGAGTTCTTTACTCCGGTTTCAGTCTCGGGGGTAAAAAGCCTTACTGGCTACTAGACAGGCCCACCAGGTCTTGCAGCCTGGTACAACAAGTGAGCAAGCATGCAGCAGCTCAAGGAGGTAGCTCACTCACTGCTGGTACGTTAGGAAAAAAAATAACTACGAGAATGAGGGAGTGCAGAAAGAAGGGCAAAGATCTGGATCTACTCAGGCGATAGCATTTGAAATCCCCCTGCCTTAACCTTTTTGGCAACTTCTGTGACACAAGAACCGTAACACACCAGTGCTCACCCAGGCTGGACGGGACACGGGGAGGGACCCGGCAGCACAGGCCCCACTGGCTCTTCCCAAGCACCGGGCGCTGAGCGGAGCCCTGTCTCCTGCTGCCCTGCAGCCCTCCGTGAGAGAACAGCTGACCCGCAGGCCCCGCAGCCCTCCGTGAGAGAACAGCTAACCCGCGGAGCTGGGTGCTGACAGGAAGGGGTGGGAGCACGCGTTACACAAGCGAGCAGGACGCTGCACGCATGGCACTCCCACCGCCCAGATCACACACCGGCACCTTCACGAGAGCGCTTCGCCCAGTGGTCGCCTCACCGGGACTCACACCCTACCACAGGTCCTAGGAGTGGGGTTTTGCTTTCTTTGCTTTCTTTGCTTTTCTTTGCTTTCTTTGCTTTTTTTTTTAAAAAAAAGTTTAACCAATTACTTCCTCTCTTTGGAAAAAGCTAACTAGCAGCACAGAGCCCCAGTTTTTTATCCAGTCGGGGCAGTCCTGATGTAATTTTTGTGGCTCTCCTCACACACCTGCCGCTGTGAGGGAAGGGTTTCACAACGAGAGGGGTGACAGTATGGGTACCACGACATTTGGCGATCACATCTCAATGCTACTTAGAGTCTATACAAACCTCATGCAGCTGTAAAGCAGCAAAGAACTTAGCATTTTCTGTTATGTTCTTTAGCCTTTTCTTCTCATAAGCTGATAACTGTGGGTATCCATCCTGCAAAAAGAAAAGCCAATTACTCTTCATCACACAGTTACACTGCCTGTAAGAGATGTCCCAGGCTTCTGGGAAGTGAGTCTCTAAACTGACTGTCTAAATTATTTACGAGTGGTTCGATATATCTGCGAACAAACAAAAACCCATACAAACTGGCGTGATCCCATATCCAAAACTAGTCCACACAGGTACTACCTTCCCTTACAAACCTTACTCCTAGCATTAATCCTACAAAAAGGGCCATTCATCAAAATCTTGCTAGAACGAAAACAATACTGCAGTGACTCAATAAACAACTCCAAACTTCAGCAACACAGCAAACACCGCTCGTAAACGGATCACAGACTTAGATTGCTTTTATCTGAGGAGAGGTGGACTTGACAAGTTGAAATGATGATTTAAATATAAACGAGCATTGACAAAACTATCATATCTCATGGCTGTATCCATCCGTAAAAGCGCCAGGAAGACGGTTCCTGACAGCACAGGAACGCAGCGGTGCTGCTGCTGCCGGGTTTATACTGACAGCTTTCCTCACGCCTTAGGCACTCTGAAGGGTAGAACGGAGATTGACACTGCCAGCCAGAGGCGGTAAAGAGAAAAAAAACCGCTACGCAAAGAGGAAAGAGGCTTTCAGACTCCACTTTTATAACCACACCAAACGTGCGTCGGGAGAACCGCGATCCCGCCCCGCTCCCTCCGCTGCAGCCACCTCCCGGCTCGGGGGGCCCGGCGGGCACTCACCGCAGCGGCGTCCCCCGCCTCGCTGCCGTCGCTCTCCGCCTCCCAGCCGCTGTCCGCGCCGTGCCCGGCCGTGCCGCGGGGCGGGCTGGCCGGTTTCCGCGGGCTGGGCTGCAGACGCAGCCTCTTGCCGGCCGGCGCCCTGCCCTCCGCGCCCCCGCCGCCGCCGTAGGCTCCCAGCAGCCGCTTCTGGGGCAGCCGCCGGCCGGCCACGGCGAGCGGCGTGAGCAGCACCCGCAGCTGCCGGGCCGCCCCGCCTCGCCGCTCGCCCGGCTCCGGGCTGCGCGGGAGCTCGGCGGCCCCCGTCGGGGTGGATTCCTGGGGAGGGAAACGGGGAGCTCGG
>WHYT01016759.1:133857-161458 GCA_009806455.1 Tetrax tetrax | reverse complement strand
CCCGGACCTGCGTCCGTTGCCGGCTGCGCGGCGACAGCTCCTCGGGCTCCAGCGTACCGGCCGGCCAGCGCGCCATGGCGGGCCGAGTGGCGGGCCGCGAACGGGGCGGAGCGGCCGCTTCCCGCTCCGGCGAGGGGCGGCCCGGGCGGGCTCCCGCCCACGGCGCCTTCCAGTCAGGGCAGCGGCGGCCGGGCGGGGCGCGGGGTCCCGCCTGGCCCCCGGCGGCCCCGGGGTGCCGCGGTCCCCGCAAACCCCGCAGGGCTGCGGTGGCGGGGTCCGAGGCAGGGCAGAAGGGCCGCGGGCGGCAAAGCGGCGCGGTTAGGGGGGCTCCACAAACAGATGCTGCAGCTCGGCCTGCTCGGGAGGGAAAAAGGCGTGTTTAACAGTGAGGGCAGCCGAAAGGCCCGTCGCAGGACGGTCATACAATGCACAGGGGCCGTTGCCCGGGCACAGCTGATGAAATCTCTGCTCCAGCCAAGCAAGCAAACAGCTGGTCCTGGCCGGGCCCTGCCAGGTGTTTCTGTGAGCACAGCTGTACAAACGGGGGTCTCAGCCCTCACCCCAGCTCACAGGGTCACCTTGTGCAAGGTGGGACAGGCACAGCTCAAATGCCCTTCACCTGGGCTGTGATAAAAATCAGTTAAAAAAAGAGAAACAAACCCTGAAGAAAAGCACACCTGGAGCAGGGCTGGGTCTCCCAGGAGGCTCTCCTGCCCCAGTATTTGGAGCATAAAATTTGTAATTCACAAACGTTAATTACATTTTCTATCTCAGGTGAACATCCCAAAACTTACATTTTCAGAAGAGCAGCTCAGCTATCCAGCTTTGAAGTACTTGTGCAAGTAGCAAGGGAGAAGAACAGAGGCAACCCCAGCTTTGGGACGCGCAGCTCCAGTAACTGCTTTTGATTTGTGGTCTCAAGTGTATCCCTGATGTAGCTGTAAAGCAGGCTTACAGGGATTATTTTCACTGAAACAGTCGCGTTTCCAGAACCAGTCATAATTCTATTTGTTTATAGCAGAAAGAAAGGTTCAAATAGCAGAAAGAAAGGTTCAAATAAACTCCCGAGTTTAAAAACATTTATTTAATGGGAGATTTTTGTACTTGACAAATGTACAAGTCTCAGAAGGTTTAGCAAATGAAACAAAAATTTAATAAACAATGATTACATCTTCAGGGCTCACTTTTATACAGTATTTACATTTTCCTCGTTACAGTACCGAATATGAAGGCTGAAGGAATTGTCTGCTTTTGGGTTTTGGTGGTGCCATGATCCCCAGCCTTCCAGCAGCCGCTTGCGTGGCGCTGACCGTGTACGATGCTGAACCGCAGCCCGATGAGGCTGGAGCCTTTGAGCGCGGCGGCCGCTTGGTCCTTCTGTACTTGCTGTAACCTCTGCAGAATTCAGAGAGGGGACGATGTCAAACACCTGCCTCACTCCCCACTCCCCGCACCCACGGTCTACCTACATATAAACCACTGCTAGATTTTCTACAAGACTATGCTTTCATTTTTATAAAGTTTTTATTTTCATCCAGATGGCTGGAAAAATACCTTTGAAATGTAAATCAAGCGTAGCTGTTGCTCTGGCATTTGCCTAAGGGCAAGAGGCAGCTGAATCAGGGACAGAGAATGCTGAACCAACCCGACTCCTATTAATCCAATTAGAGTATCAACATTAAGTGACACTTCAGGGTCAACAGCATTTAATGATGAATATTTTAGTAGCTGGGAAGGTGAAGAGTGGGAGTAAAACCCACTGAGCTGGGAACTGCCATTTGTTACAAAAAAAAAAAAAAAACAAAGACCAGAATGAGAAAAAAACAGGGCAGAGGATAAGACAGCCTTGGAAAGAAAAGACCGGGGCAGAAAGCGATGCGTTAGAGTAGGGCAGACCATATTTTCTCCTTGATGAGGAATGTGATATTAAAGCAGTAAAATGTAAGCAGTTAGTATACCAACAAAACCTAACAGTCTTTAAAACTTAGGCGTGACTCTTCAGGTGAGGATTTTACAGAATGCTTTGGATAGCACATTAATAGTGTTTAGAGCTGCCCTTCCACGTGGCCTGAACTCCTCCAGCTGAAAAATAACGCAATTTCTGTTACACTTACAGACTCGTTCGTTCCCTTTCAGCACTGATTCACCCTTGTGTTTTGAAGCATGTCCTTCAGCACAAACTGCTACCACCTGAGTTACCAGACTAACAGCTACATGAACTGCTAAAACAAGGTCATCGACTCACAGCACGAGGCCCAGCCTGCCTCTCTCACCACCCTGAGACAGTTTAGTGGAGGATCTGCCCTAGAAGCTCAAGACCAACCAGACTGCTGGATCCCAACATTATGCTCCTGATGCAGGCATTGCCTTGTACGGTACAATCGGAGGAGGAACATGAATTAACAAGGGACTGGGAACTGAAGTTCAAATATTCCATCAAATCTTTGAAGTTTTAAGCCCTCTTCATGTTTCCAAGCACAGAATCCAGTCACCCTGCTAATAATGGTTACAGCAGCACACTGAAATTCAGCGTCACTACTTAGCTCGTGGCACGCAAGGGTGAGAAACAAAGGACAATTGTTAAACATCCTCCCTCACCAGGAGGTTTTTAAACAAAGGATGCTAGAAAACCAAAGTAGAGCAACTGTTACCAGGTACCTGGATAATTTTAAGGCCATTCTTAAAGCCCATACTTACTCAAGAAAATGCAATAGAATAACCGTGCAATTCTGC
Source organism: Tetrax tetrax (assembly GCA_009806455.1). Taxonomy (NCBI): domain Eukaryota; kingdom Metazoa; phylum Chordata; class Aves; order Otidiformes; family Otididae; genus Tetrax; species Tetrax tetrax. The sequence goes on along the minus strand of WHYT01016759.1, from coordinate 158,725 downwards.
GATCATCGTGCTACTCTGGACAAAGGAAAGTTACAAATGACCACAGGCAACGCACCCTTTGAGATGAAACTGCTGGCTACTGCCATTACTTGTCTTTTTCCTCTTTGATTCTCTGAAGTTTGGCAGCCTTTTCCTTTTCCTTCTTTGGTTTGCATTATTGCAGAAATAGCTTGAGGTTGTAACTACATCTTCTGCTTCTTCATCACTCTCAGGCGTGCCAGTGCTTCCCGTAGCTGTGTCCCCAGTTTGGCAGGCAGCATCTTCTACAGGTAGAGAGTGAGTTAAAACTAACGAGATACTGCCTGGGCCAGGCAGAACTGTCAGCTAGAATGCACAGACTGTACCAAAACTCTGTCCTTGCTGTTCAAACCCCCTTTGCACTGCCTTCACCCTGGCGATGCTCCAGGCTCAGCTGAAGGTGTTTTGCAGGTTGGTGTAAAGCAGGGACAGAAGGCAGGTTTGGTTTATCTCACGGCATAAAAGAATACTGGCCAGTGCTATTTTCTCTAGCTTGGCTTCTTGTATAAACTATTTTGGTAACACTGGGCTTTCTGCCTTTACACTCTCTTCCTCTTGTCAGCGGAAAGAATTATGGAATACACCATAAATACTACAGTCAAATACGGCACTTGTTTTTAAAAACAGCATCAGAGGCAGCTGAGAGCTCCTTCTCAATCAGCCGTGAACAAGAGGGACGTGATTCATTGCACAGGCAGTAGAATAAAATACTTAAAAATCAGGTTTGTAGACATGCATTTATGCACATTGCAGTGTATGAAAGCACAGCCTCCTCAAATGTAAACATGAATCGCTTTAAAATCGCAAGCCCCAGTGTCTAACCTGACAGTCACGCCGTTCTGAACAGCCTCAGTACAACCCGGGCGACACGCTACGCTCGTGGGGAGTTACCAGATTTACTAGTCTCAGGGCTCAGTTCTCCACGGAGCTGAACTTGTATCTAAGGTTCAAGCTGTGCAACGGCGCTGTAAAACACTACCATTCTGACCCGATAACTTTTTTTACACCTAGCTTTGAATGTGCTTCACATTTGAGCAAGGGCTAATCAGTGAGGACCCGAGTTGCTGACCTCAATTACTATGAAAAATAAAAGGCAGTGGTTACTGATCATCTGCCAGGCTACGTTACCCCATACAGAGCAGATGTAGGTGTAAAAATATGCAGGAGGCACAAGACCTTTAACCAGAAGGTCACAATTCTCATTATAACTGAGCACATCACACAAATCCCAATACCTGAGGCTAGGAGCAGAGCTGTCCGCTTAGTTCTCGTTTTCCTTTTTTAGCCTTTTGGAGATACGCTGAATTTAACTAGTGAGAAGATAGCAAAGACCTCTGTATGTTCTGAAAATGTGCAATTGCTCCCTTTTGGTAATTATTAAACTGCAATAATTAGTAATTTATTTAAAACCAGGTAACTTTTGAGTGAAACTTCTGATAGAGAAGGAGAGAGGGGTAATAAACAGGACAGTACACATTTAGGTACGAAGTATACTAAACCTGGTGTGGTCCATTCAGAGTACTTATCCATCACTTTAATTATTTCTGCACCGTATTTTTCCAGTTTGTCCTCTGTGACACCATCGATCTGCAGCAGAACCTCCACATCAGAGGACAAGGTTTCTGTAATGTGACAAAGTACCAGTGAGACACGTCAAACCAAGTAACCTTCTTCAAGACAGACCATGGTGGAGTATTCTGGAGGAAATTAATTCCTTTTAGTGCCACACTATGCGTTTATCTCCTTAAGGGAGCAAGCCTCTATTCTAGCAGATTTGCTTCTAGTTGCTTAGCACAAAACCTAGTCCAAAAGTTCTCTCTGAAAACGCTTCCAAGTTTGTTTTGCAATATGGTGGCTCTTGTAGCTGCCCAGCAGGACTGCTACAGCATAAACCGCAGCTCCGAGGAACCTACACTATGTCAACTGCCTCCACGGGATCGCTCGGTTGCGTACACTGACACCTGCTCTCGCTGAATGTTAGAAACTGCAGATTTTCTGTCAGAAAAGGCCCCGGTTGCACATGCGGTCTACTGCCGCCAGGGGTTCCAAGCAACAAAAAAACCAACATTACCTGCTATTTTCTTTAGAGTTGAAGTACTGAAAATATTGAAGTAGTGCACATCGAAGACTTTCCCAAGTGTCTTGCACGTGTCTGTAAGTTCCCCAAAGCACTTTTTAACCATCTCTTCCCGCTGTGACATTTTTGCCACGGAAGCTCTTTGCTTTCTGATGGCACTGGCACTTTCTGTTTCATGAAACTCCACCTGTCAAAATAACCCAGTCAGTAACTTGTCAGTGGAATGACTGGAGAGCCATCATTGGAAGAATGATTTTTCACACAGGAAACAGTGAAGGAAACCAAAAGTATTATTTGATGGACCAGTAAAAGCTACTTAGCAAGTATACACTATATTTTTTTTCTTTCCCCCCCACCCCCCCCCCTTACATGCTACTCAACCACCTCTAAGTTTCTCCTACAAAGAACTAGCCAAGCATACACAACACAGGGAAGAAGTCCTGAGAAACCAATTCACAGCTATCTTTAAACAGAGGTCACTAGGTCCAATGCTGAGGGCTCAGCTCTTCTCCAAGCACAGCACTAATGCAGAGGAGACACTGCCTCAAGCAATTCTGGGACTGGTTCCATGACCTTCTTGAAGTGCATTTTCCATCAGCGCTCACCAGTGACTGGAAAAAAATAGAGCAGAAAATGCAGGAGAAGGCAGCGCTGTTCCTTCTTTTCTTCTTAGCTAGCTTTTTCTGTGCTGGTCAAACCTTCCTTCCTTGTCAAACTGGAATCAGGTGGGGGAAGAGGAGAAAGATTTAATCCCCTCCAATCCTCTCAAACCCTTTTGCCTCACAACATTATTATTCAAACACTGGACTAGAAATCACGCTTATTGGATTCCATTCCCTGCATCTACTAGAGATTAGTTCCTGTACTTCAGCTGGCAGGCAAACTATGTTTCAGCTATCCTAGGCTACATGTACATAAAAACTGTAGCACGTTTCCTAAAGCAATACGTTCAAGGAAAAAAAAAAAAAAAAAGTTACACACCTGTAGTGACCCATCTAGCACAGCCTGAGCTTTCTCTCCTAGAATGACATATGCTACCGCTTGGTCATTAGCTGTGATATACAAGTCTTCATCCAGAATCTTGTCCAGGACCAGTTTTCTAAAGAGCCTTTCAACATTATGCCTTGAGTAGGCAGCTCCCTTCCCAAATATTCCAGATTGAATCTTGGCACTCTTTGTACCTGTACAACAGAAGTCACGAGATTAGCCCGTGATTAGAACGCCCTCGTATGTATTTACAGACGGAAGATTCCCAAGGGGATGCCATAATCTGTGCACATAAAAAATGCATGTAGGCACCAGAAACTCCAAGCACCACCAGAAAACCAATATTGTCACTATAGCAACCTGAAACGGATTAACGCTTTAGCCTCATTTATTTGGGATCATTTACCACCAAGAGATCCTGGGAAGAATAATTTTGCAAAATATATCTTGTTTTAAAGCACTGCTGGTATTGCACAGACCTCCTGACACTTAGCCAGGAATTTACGCACCACGTCTGTTTGGGTGTTGTTTCCGGAGAACAGTACTTACCTAAGAAAATGTCTACCATCATATTCAAGGTGTATCTTCCAGAACCTGTATTTCTCTTTGCATTTATTCCGCCCATTTGTCCACAATGCTCTTGTACAAATCTGACAATGCTCTTCACTTCATCTGTTACATTTCTTGATTTGTAATCCTATTCAAATAGACGTGATTAGGAAACAACATTATGCGGTGCTGTCCGAATGCAAGTGGTCACTGACAGCCTTGTTTGCATTATTGAGCTTTTTCCAGTCATCAATTCATTTTGTTCCCAACACAGAAATAGTTATTACCTAGTTAGTACACCTCCAGTGATACAATACAGTCACAGGACCTCTGGATTTGAGAATACTCTGAAAAAAGCAATAATACATACCAGCTGATTGTATATAACCTCTGTTGTGTTAATTCTATAGAGAGCTGCATGAGTGCTGCGTGAATACTGCTAATCAAGGTACATCGTTTGGAAAGCATTCCCCTAATTATTCTGCTGCCGTGCAGTAGAACTCACACTTCCAATACACATTAAAATGGGAAGACTGGACTGAATATGCGTTATTCTAGTCAATTTTTGTCACAATCACAGCTATGTGAGGTAATGCTTCAAACGCAGGACTGAGAAGCGATATCATCAGGTACAAAACTGATCTGGTTTAGAGAGACCAGTGACTCCTCCCTCTCTGCTTCAACAACTGTCTTCTCTTCTGCTCCTGTTCACGCCACTAACAAGTTTGCTTCAACCCTTGACGCACAAACCCTACACCGCCTAACGTGGCGCTCACGCTGCTCTGGCAGCACAAAGCTGCCTAGAAAAGACCAGAATAGGCAGCTGAAGGGATTTCCACAGAACCACTCCAGTGGATCTTGTATTAGCTCCTGCCTCCTCTAAGCACTGTGGCCAAGAAAATCAGCACTCAAACATCCTTACACCTCACTAGTCCTCCTCTGACAGAAACAGGAGGATCGTTACGTGTTATTCTACTCTAGGCTAAACCCTGGAAATAATTTGAGGCATCCGGCATCACAAAAATACAAGACTTATACTAATTTTCTCAATTTGCCTTCCCAAATGTCATGTAACCATTTTTCAAATGCAGCTAAATGCAAAATCAGTTCAACGACACTATAAATAACAGATACATATTTACCTTATTTCTACTGCAGTTATCGCAAATTACTTCTGGGTGATCTTTACAGAAGGTGGGATTAAAATTAGTTTCCCCAAAGTAGGCCAAAAGCTGAATTCTCCGGCAATCAACTACATTCTCGCAGTAATGAACCATACTGTACAGGTTGTTAAAGTGGGTCTGTCTTGTGTGACTGTTTCCATCTTTCTCCACTGAAACACAATAAATTAAATTCCATTTGTTAAACCTGCACCTCTGCATTTTTATATATTGTCAGATGGACAAAACACAATACTCCCTTTTGCTTAAAAAAATGAGAAGGTTAGTACAGAACTAACCTAGGACAGATTTTCCCTCTAAAATTTTAAAGACTAGAGAAGGGAAATAAGTCTAGGATGACAAAAATCAAGAAAGCAAGATGATTTTGACTAAAATTAAGTACAAGTGACAAAAATCTTTAATTACAGAAAACCATTCAGGTAAAGATGCCGAGTTCTCCCGTTTTAGCAATACCATACAAGATGTGGCACTTCTGAACAAGAACTTAACCCAGTCTATACGGGACAGAGACCAGTGACTTCTTTAGTACCATCCCCATTAAGTTACAAAGATGAGAACTCACTCAGTATCAGCCTCCTAAGTCTGGTTACGTCACTGTAGCTGTAGAAGAGCAGACAGTGAGACATTTCGCCATCTCGTCCAGCTCTACCAGATTCTTGATAGTAACCTTCTACAGATTTAGGAAGAGAAGCATGGATAACGTAGCGTACGTCAGGTTTGTCAATTCCCATTCCAAAGGCAATCGTTGCACATATAACCTAGGAAGGAAAAAATAATGTGTTACATAGAGTTCTGGAAGTTATTCATGCAGCAGTCTGCACCAGAGAGAGACAGGCAATCAGGACTATGCAACTGCAGAACCTGGAGTTTCAGTTGTAACGCTGCAAGACGAGTACAAAATAGCAAAACCACCTCTCCTTTCAGAGGAGCCACTCCAGACAAAGGGAAAAATCAAAATTCAAGTCTCAACATACAATTCAGCAGCATCCCTAGAGCTGTTTCAGAAGCCTTGTACTGCTCAGTTCCTTCCTCCCGGAGTATCGTACCTGGGTGCAGTGCTGCAGCCTTTGACTTGTAAGATTCCCAAAAAAACGCGGCTAACGTGTTTTGGCAGATCTGTTCGGATCAGTTATTTATACGGCATCCGAGCTGGCAATATTGTTACGCAACTTCACTTTCATTTACTAGGCCAGGAGGAATAAAGGTGCTCTCCATTCTATTCACTTTTTTCCCCCAGCTGCTTTTCGTTTACCTGGCACCCTTCCTGATTAACCCACTTCTTCTGTACAAGATCTCTGTTGGAGTCCGTGAGGCCAGCATGGTAGGCAAGGGCAGCAAGACCCTCCTTCTGCAGAATAGCCGCCGTTGTGTCGCACTCATGGCGTGAAAGGCAATAAATTATTCCAGAGTCATCTGCAAATAAATAAAAAAAGATTTGTGCCACAGGACAGCTTTGTTCCCTTTCACTTCTTTAACAGTCATACCTGTCAAGCAAATACATTTATTCCAACAGGGAGAGGTTGGTAATGTAATGCAATAACTGCTTAATAATCCAGAAAAGTAATTTTATTAATATCAGATAGGTTCGTTAGTTTCTCCTGACCCAATTTCCTGGGGATTTTGGTAAGGTGAAGAAAAGTTTTCCAGCTCAGTCCTGTGCAATCTTAGGATTTCAAATACATCAGCAAAGCACTACACAAACGGAGCGCAAGAGCCGTTTGCTCAGTGACACGGCAGCAGAGAAGCTGGAAAGGAGCCGGAGGAAGATAGGAATCTCTGGAGACACCTTCAAGGGGAACCACAGATAAGCAGACCAACAGAATGAAACAATTAAACCAGTATGGATATTAGGTGACCTTTATACTGGGCTAGAAGGCCTGGCAACCTCCAGCGAGGTTACTCAAGAGCATTACCGTAATTTACTGCCCTGTCTTCACTCAAACTCTTACCTTTAGGTGCCTGTAAATCTGGTTCCCATTATCAACAACATCATTTTTCCTCCAACTTGTTTTTCTTGTAAATGTATTAGTTGCTTACAGAAAGGCACAAGTTTGGGGTTTTTACAGCATTATAGAAGCTTTTCCTGCCTTAAAAAGGAGTTCACAAAAATGCATGCAAGCACACGGTGCTGCTCAGTACTCACGTGGATGGTATTTTTTAATCCATTCCAAGCAATCCAGCGCCACCTTCTTTGGCTTCTTGGGCAATACATCATATTTCAAGTTATGCCTGTTGAAGCTCATTGTAAACCTAAAACATGACAGTTGATGGGTGCCTGTCAGCTTTATGGGTGCAGTAATCCTTTCAACAAACTAGGTACTGACTGGAGTGTCCCAAATTCAACTAACTGCTACTTGTTCTGCATTAGCTGCAAAGGAGTTGTTGTTCCACCATGCCCATGGAGATTCACATCACTCGTACTTTGGGTCTAAAATTCCTGCATTTTTCCTGTGGCTGTGAAAAATACAAACCTACATGGCACTATGTAGAAGGAAGAAATGCGCCTAAAGCAAACACACACAGTGATTTCCCTCGCCTTCATTTTTCTTCTGAATAGTTGCATCCGCATTTGACTCATCAAATTTGCAAAACGTAGTGTCAGCTCCCTCCTGCTAACCTAAAATACATTTCTAAAAGAAGAAATTCAACAAAACAGAATGCTTTCTTTTTGCTGTGTACCATGAAAACACTACAATACAATTCAGGCCCAGTCATACCTCATTATCTATATTACTCTCAACGCTAATTAAAAAATACTTCCAGCTCTTGGGGCTTTCAAGCATTCCCATGAAAAGCACCCTCAAATACAACTTGCACATTTTGTCAGTGACATAGAAAATGTCATTATGTTATTTCTATGAAACAGCTTCCTTAATCATGCAAGGAAGAGTTTGGCAAATTTTTTTCTTCTGACTTTAATATTTTGCATTTAGCTCACATTAAATGAGAATGTATGTGTGGAATTTAATCAGCTACAACCACATCTCTATTTCAGATGGACCTGGAATGCCTTTCTTACTTTACTAAGTTTTCCGCTCAAAATTTCTGCAGCACAACAAATTGTTTCAGGAAACTGCTGAGCAACTTACACTTGTGGTTTCAGCATCTCAAGCTGATTCTGAATATCCTTCTGTACTCTGGGGTTAGCAGTGGCCGTAAGAGCCATCATAGGAACAGAGCGAAACTTCTTGCGCAGCATATTCAGTCGCTTGTAGTCTTGTCGAAAATCATGACCCCACTAGTTTAAAAACAAAATTTGAGCATAACTGAGTAAGATGCTCCAATGAAGTCTTTTGCCATTTTGAAAAAGTCTCAAGGTTTTTACCTGGCTGACACAGTGGGCCTCGTCAATGACAAAACGCGCGAGGAGTTTCCTGTCGTAGAGGTTTTCCAGGGCGGACATCAGTCGGTTGCTTGCACAAACCTAGGTACATATCCACCAGCGGCATCAGAAAGCAAACTAACAGAGCAAAGTGTCGCCCTACCTAACCAAGAATACAGAAACCACTGCTCTGTACAGCAAGGTTCTGCCTGCACAGGTAAAGCTTGAAGGTGTAAAGAAGATGGCAATCGGCTTCGTTTTAATTGGCAACGAAGCAGGTGGCGCGAGATTACCGCGAGGTTCTAGGATCACCTGTGCAGAGGCCCTGCAGCCCGAGTGGATTTAGACAACTTACATCACAAACGGTAGGGAAAGAGAATGCTGAAGAAAGAAACGTAATCAGCACACTAAACAGTCCCCTCTCGCAAAGTTCTAGTGGAATAATATAACTTTTAAAGGCAGCATATAATTAAGTACAGAGCAATCTCTCAACAATCATCTATTACCTTGACAGTTACATACTTTTTTCCCTGTGTTACCCTATTCATAGTAGTCCAGATTTTAATAGCTACTTGACAGCAATTAGCCACTAATACGTAGTAAGAGATATTGAAATGGATGGGCATGGAGTTTTTGTTTTAAGAATTTAAATTGTAGACATACTCAGGTCTCATTCTTGGTTAATTACTGATTGAAATTAGTTCCATCTGCACAGTCTTATTGAATTATCTAAAAAATACGTAACAATCTTTTTTCCCCAGAAGCCTACTCTACATTCAGTGTTTCCCCTTTAATGCTTCGCAGTAATCCACCTCTTGTTGCCTCCAAGATTTTACAATTCAAATTAAATACAAACCTTCTCTGGGGTAACGTACAGAAGCTTTATTACAGGATCTTTTTTTGACAATTGCATATATATTTTTGAAGCATCAGCATCTGTTCTATCACCAGTCAGATACGTTGCAGAAATCTGTATTAAAAAAACATACGAAGTTTTAATATGTGCAAAACAGAAGCATCTCCAAATATAGTCCTACATCTACTTATAAACCAGATTAAAAAGTATATGCATTTACTATCCTCAGCGAATACAACATTTTCCATGCTTCTTTGTGTAATTATAGATAACATCATACTGTAGACACCGCAGGATTTTTCTAATGATAAAAGCAAAAGACTATAAGCCAAACTGTGTAGACAATAAGCACAAAAACATGGTAACACCCTCAGTAACTGCCCACATACACAGAACAGCATTGCATCAGAAAAGACTGAATACAACTCGGAGCAGCAGTTTAATATTAAGTTTGAAAGTATCACTTATTATTCACACTGAATAGAAACAAAGGAATTAGATCCCAAGGACAAAAGCCACGTCAGAATAGGCCACGCTAACGGAGCCAATCCTGCCCGCCTGTCTCCTCTTCCTCTCGCAAGAGGCAGCTGCAGCTCTGCAGAGGAAATGCCTTCTGCAGCTACAGATCCCCAGGAGTCACAGAGCCAGGTTGGCTTCTACAGCCATGGCACCCACAACGCCAGGAAGAGCGAAGAGTGTGGCCAAAGCACAGCATTGTGCAACAGTCACTGAATGGCACTCAAGGGCCATGTCTGGTTACATCATTAAAAACCTTACTGGAGGAGAGATTTGTCTGAGCTTCGAAACCCTGCATCGTAGTCCCTTTGGTCTCATACACCACAACATCTCTGTATTTTTGCCCTAGAACATGTTATCCACCTTTATCTCCCTGACCTCTCAATCTCCATAATACACTAAGGATGAAAAGACACTTCACCGAGGCAAAAGCAGTTTGGAACTGGTCAGCCTGAGGAACACACATCTACTGCACTCATATTTCTTTCCTCTGTGTATCACTTTTCCAGAAATGCTTAGCATCTCCAGAACTGTCCTAGCTCAGGAATTGTCAGTGCTTATTTCTGCTGCAGAGCCAGGCTGCTCCTATTTAGCTGTCCAAATACAACTCTCAGAATCTAAGAATCAGGCATCTGTACTTGAAAACTAAGCTCCAATAACAAATACACATAAGCATCAATAACTCCAGCAGTCGGCCTGCCAAGATATTCTAGTTTATCTAATTTATTTCTTCCTCGACAACTCTGTACGCCTTTTACAGTTGCCATCTAATCCATTTTTGCAGTTTATATTTGAGACATAAGCTTTACTGAAAAATGTCAGATTGCTAATTTGCTTATCCGCAGTTTAACTAAACAAAGCTGTTTGAACTTACATCTAAAGTCTTCAGTTTCTGGACCTGATCTATTATCAGCGACCTCAACGGAGAGATAACAATAGTGACTCCGGCAGAGACACACGCTGGTAGCTGGTAGCACAGGCTTTTACCACCCCCTGTAAGGATTACACAGAGCACAGTGAACGGTAGATACCAGGAGGAAAGGGGGACAGCGTGGGGAAGGAGCAGGAGAGGGGAGACCTATTTCTTACTTCCCCTTTTTACAGCACTTTGAGAAACAATGAACTTTTACCAATGACTGCCTTTAATATGACACCCGTAGGATACGGAAGAGTTATCATGCGAAATGTTACGGCAGGCAGAAATCCAATCACCTCGTTCAAAATCCCACAGTGCGTACAATATTCCAGAAATCCTGCCGCCACAGAAGGCAAGCGGCACAGTTCACCACCCCCTCCGCAAAGGCACAGAGAAAAGTTTGTCATAAGCCTCGCAAAAGAGCTTCAGATCTTTATTTCTCTGGTGCGTGCCAGACCCAAAAGCCCGCAGCCGCGTGGTGTTTGCAGGTACGTACCAGTGGGCATCAGGATGAAACAATCTTCACCCAGCAGAGCAGCATTGATGGCCTCCAGCTGATTTGTCCGAAAATAGTGCAAACCAAACTTTTTGTGAAATATATTCATCATTTCTTCAGAGTGGGAAAATTTCATACCCCTGAACCGTTCTAGTGCAGGGTTACTGACCGGTGGATCTAGCAGACAAGGAAAATGGACTAACAGTAAGTTACTACATCAAGGTGCGCTATCCCTCTCGCAACATAAAACTGCTTCGCTATAACGGACGGCTTAGCCACCACTCCCACCTGTAAGCCTTTGAAACTCAAATCATGACTTACTAAAAAAATGGCATTCATCTAGAATTTAAGACCAACTAAAGTGTGAATTTTGATTACGGGCAAATCTCTGGACTCCAGCATAATCTTACACCGCCAAACTCCATCTCTGTCAAAGCAGCTACCAACAGGCTCCTCATTCGTGGGTGCCTAGCAGTAGGTGCGAGCTGAATCGGCGACAAGCTGACGAAACGGGTTAACATCTTCACCTCCCCTTTTACCAACCCGTTCCTACAGTAACCACAAGTAACACTGACCCACCCCTGTGCCCCAGGGGGGTTAGGTTTGCTTCAGCAAGTGCGCCTTTTTTAACATTTTGCATAAACAGCTAAAACTGCTGCACAGCTTTGAATGAACAACGGCAGAATCGTTATTTAATTAAACCACAGAAACATACTAGTTTCTAATTTTATCAGCTTCATCTTCCCAGTAGCCTGCAACTTACACGGCAAATAAATATTCAAGCAGTGTGGCATCGCTTGGAGGGAAAAAGAAAAACAGAAAATGACTTTGCAAAGAAAAACCAAAACAAATTTCGACAGAAACAAAAGGCGTTGATGTAACCTACAGTAAGTTACTGGGCCTTAGGTTTAAAAATAAGTACATAAAAATTTTTAAAGGGAAAGATAGTAATCCTAATGAGCATAACTTACCTGAAGAGTTCTTTGCTGCCATCAAGAAGTTTGATTTGGGAGCAGCAGGATTCGATACACCAGCAGATCCACTGGCTCTGGACATTATCTTTGACAGCAGTGATTTGGCAGGCGGTCCTTCCCTGATGGGCTGATACAACACCGCAGGCGGCGTTTCAGGTGCCGAAACATTCACTGAATTCTCCCAGCCCTCATCAAAGTCATCAATATCAAAGTGATCAAGGTCAAAGTCTGTATCGTTCATACCTAAACTGTCTTCTGCGGGAACACGGGTAGGAGCTTTGCTCTCTTTCAGAGCTGTGCTCGTCAGAGGCCTCTCCAGCAGACGAGGGTTTCCACCGTTCCTCACCCCTGGTTTTTCACACCAGCTGCTGTCGAAGGATGTCTCAGAACGACAGCTGAGGGAAGCTCCCTCTTTGCCATTGACCTTGGAAGACGACAGTGCTGTAGCATCTGGGCGGGTGATGCCCTCCATACTTTGCTTTGAAGCGTAAGAGGTATACAAGGTATCACATGTTTGATTTTTTTTGGTACAAAAATTGCTTGAATTAACAGTTCCAGAAAGCATAGAGGGGAGGCTGGTGGATTTTGGTGAGTTTCTGCCAGAACTGAAGCTCCAGTTTGGGCCAGAACTCAGAGCAGTGCCAGCACACGCAGGAGAGCCCTGTTCAGCACATGCCTTCCAGTCTCTAGGAAAAGTGTTGTTTATGCTGCTTTTGTTCAAAGCGGCAGCATTAGCTAGCAATTTTCTCCTAGGATATACAGCAAGGGAAGGAAGAAGGAAGAAAAATATTTAGTCACAAGCAATGATTTATCAACATACATTAAACAGTTTGTCTCTCCTATTCAAAACATGAACATATGGTGGCTACATTGTATTCTGTGTCACTGTCTTTTAAAAACATTTCAGACTAATCTAGGAAAGAGAGAACAATGTCAGAACTCAGATTAACAAAATAATTACAAAATTACTACATCTTCACTGCAGACATTAAGATAAAATCATTCCTAATAGCAAGGAACTGATCCGAGCAAGATAGAGCACAAAAAGAAAACATTTTAGAGGCACAAACCTGAGGTTAAAAAAGTAAACGTATGCTTGAACCAAGTTATGTTTTTATGTCCTGTCCAAAGACCACGTCTGATACAGTAGTAAGAGGAAATACAATAAATTAGTTTTACTGAAAGTGTTTAGAAAAATCCCAGTGCAGTAAAAAACCAACCCAAAATCCCAAATTGCAGTACTTAGTCACCAGATTACGCGGAAGTTAAAGCGGCAGCGACACTCGGATGGAAAGCGCGTGGCTGTTAGGGGAAGGCATGGTCACTGCCGTCAGTGCCAGCGGGTCTCACAGAGGGAATATTAAATTAACGACCCACGGACAGGAAGCCAGGTTGACGCCTAGCAGGTTGTATCACAGCTGGTGCCTCCCAGAGAAAAGGTACAGGACTACCTGTGCCTCAGACTGAATGGGGAATGGGTTCTCTCTTCTGGCAGAACTCTCAAATTTTTAATATTTCAGCACTTTTTAATTTTGTTTTGTTTTCTTCATTCAGGCAGTAATTTTAAGCTTTTGAAAAATCCTTCCGTATGGTCTTTTCGGTGTGATGGAGACACCTGCAGGCATGACACCACCTCACACCGAGCGGGAAACGCAGCAGGCTGCTCATTAAAGCCTACCTGAGATCTCTCTGCCGGAGAAGTTCCTGTGCACAGGACAGAGACTGAAGCTCGTGAAGCGGGATGGCATCCACCAGCTTACAGATACCATCCATGATGCTGTAGAGCTGCTGCTCCCAGTGCAAGCCCTTACCTGTCAGATGGAGGGTGCTTTAGCATACAGCAACACTAATTTTATTAGAATATAGAACAAGATGATATCACTCTCCCAAAAGACAGTACATTGCAATAAATAAGTCTAAATAATTTACTTTCAATATATTTTTACAAGTCCAGGGACATAAAGAAACTGTTTCTGTGTGCACGAACTCAGCTGGTCTACATATTTTAGCCCTTGCCTTTGAATTATCCATCTCTGTTTTTTCCAAGCCTTGTCACAGTTCTTTCAAGCTTATTTCAAAAAAAACCACTCAAGTTTTGCTTATCTCAAATTACCCCTCCCGAAACAAACTAAAACACATTCTATCAAAATATTACATTGCAATTCTAGCCTAGAAAATGCCATAGAAAACCTCCCACACATGAAAGTCAGATTTGTCACCCCATGGCCTTCCCTTCCAAAGGTAGTACCGCTGCAAACCATCCGGATTTTGGCAGTGAACTGCACCAGATCTCTACACTCAGTAACCTTTCATTTTGCAACTGCAACTCAGAAACATTTTGGCTCAGTAGCTCCCAAAGCCAGCATCTGTGGGAATCCAACGGAAGCACTGGCACAGCTCTAGATTACAGCGGTGTGCTTTGTGCAGTCGCTGGCTTCAGGAACAGTTTGGCTGATCCGTGCTTTGAAGTTCTGAAAAGGAGGCCTGCACAGTATCCCAGACTGGGACTGACAAACCTGGAGTCGGGATCAGGCAACACCTCCGGGTCTACACCTCGTATACACCACGCCTGAAAATCCTGTACCACACTCAGTCCCCCGCTTCCTCGTCCCTGTCGGTCACTGGTAGTTAAAGCGCTCAGATTAGCACAGGAGAACAAGAAGTTGCAAACTGTCCCCAAAATCTAAAGCATAAAATTTCAAAACGTGTGGTGTACCTGCATCCTCCAGGCCAGGAGCACTTCCAGCAACAGGCTGCGCTGCCGTAACCTTCCCAGGCTTGGACTCAATGCTGCCAGCTGGGGATCGCCCAGCAGTAGGAGATCCTCTGAAAATAGTACTAACATTAAAAGAAAAAATATCTGTAAGATATCTCTAAATCAAGGCAGTCCCAAAAGAGAATTCTATCCTTTAGTATAACAGCATTTAAGATGTGAAAGAAATTTCTGAAAATCCAGTCAAAACGCAAGTAGCTGAGCAGTTTGTCGCTCATCCTACATGCCAACATGTAGAGACTTGCTTCGATCTTTTTTTCCTCCCACTATGAAAGGAAGAATAACTCTGCTTCTTCTGAAGCAAACGCCACCTTAAACATTGGCCGTAAACCAAAAAGTATTTCATAAAACATTAATAGCAGCTGTCAGCTGCTAACCTGCCAAGCCACAAACGGACACAACCCAATCTGTAACTTTTTGATAAGCTCTAGTTTCATGCCTTTTTTGGTACTTTTAAAAATCATCCTAAAGACAGACAGTTGTATCAATGAACTGTGTTTTACCTAATGCTTTTTACAGAAGGCGAGAAGGAAGGCAGCTCTTCTTCAGGGGAGGGTGGAATGATATCTAAGTAATCATCCTCTTCAAGCTCAGTACCTGCGAACGGCTCAACGTCGACCTCATCCAGTTCTGGGGGGCTGTTTTTCTCATCGCCGCTTGGCTTCTGGCTCTCGCCACTTTTACCACTAGCAGCTGAAAGAGAAGTGTATTAATATTGTTGGGTAACACTGTAAACTCCTTCTGGTGTAAACAAATATGCAACTGAACAGAGAGAAAAAAAATACTAAGCAGATTTCAAACCACTCATTTAATACAGTTTTTGACTTTTAATACTTCTCATCATTACACTTAGACATAAGATGATTTTATGTCTCTTTTGTATGAATTTTTAAAGTGCTTTTTTTCTGTAACATCCCTATAGATCGTTGCTCCTCATTTCTGGAATGCCATATAGGAAGTCTTGCAACTCCAATACTACCACAGGACCAGCTGCTACTTCTGTCAGAGACAGTGCTCCACTACTTACAGCCCTGCACTTTCACAGACTGCAGTTACCAAAACCAAATCCACGTATGCACCACTGCTTGTCAGAGACGAGCATGCAGGTCCTTCTGATTTCTGAAAAATCAAGCCCTCTGTGTGCAAACAGAAAATGATTTTCTTCTATCTCACTGGTACTTTAAAATAAATAGTTACCTGGGTGAGCCTCTTCCCTGCCGTCATCCACAATCACGTCAGCAGATAAATTCTCCCTCAGGCCCTCGCCTACAGCCTTGTTACCGCTGCAGGGAGCTGAATCCTCAAGACAGATCAGAGATTGCTGCGACAAGGGTTGCTGTTCGGCCTCCAGGGAGGTCTCCCCGTACCCCGAAGCGGTGCGGCTGGGAGGCCCTGTGTCACGGCCCACAGTCCCGGGAGAGCCAGGCCGCTCGCCCCGGCGCAGGCTTGGCCTCTGAGAAGCCTTGCAGGCAGCCCGCTGCCCTCCGGGGGACAGGACCGGCGGTCTGCAGTACTTCTTTTCGATTCCCGACAAATCGAAGTCGTCAATGTCATCCCACTCATCCTCTATGGTAACGACGGGGCCGGGCGCAGGAGCGGGCCTGGCCTCCCGGGCGGGAGCGCGGGGCGGCCCCGCGGACGCGCTCCCCTTTCCAGAGGCCGCGGGGCCCTTCGACGCCTCCCGAGGCCTGGCGAGCTCCGGGCCCCGTCCCCCGGACACCGCTGGAAAGAAATCCTGGATTTGCGTTTTCTTTTCCTTGGAGGCAGGGAGGGAGGCGAGGGAGGTGTTCACGTCTTTGTCCCTTAGCGCGGAGGCGGCCGACAGGCCCCGGGGCTCCCCGGGCAGGGCTCCGGCCGGAGAGGTCTTCCTGAAGGTAAAGCCCCTGGAAGAGAGGAGCCGTCGTTAGCGCCGGGAGCCCGCCGCACGCCTAAAGCCCGGCCGCCTGCCGCCAGCCCGCCCCGCCGGGGCCCCGCGGAACTCACGCCGGCCGGTGCCGCGGCGGGGGCGGCTTGCTGAGGGCGCCGCGGGCCGAGTGCAGCTGCAGCTGCTCCCGCAGGTTGTTCAGCGGCACGGCCGCCATGACGGGACGGGACGGGACGGGACGGGACGGGACGGGACGGGACGGGCTCAGCCCCCGCTCCCCGCCCGCTCCCCGCCGCCGCCGCGCGCCCCCTTCGCGCTGGGCGCCAAAACGCCGCCCGCCGCCCGCATTGGCCGCGCGCGCCGGCAGCGGAAGTGGCGGCGCGGCGCTACCGGTTCCGCGGCAGGGGCGGGCTCCCGCCTTGCCCCGCCCCACAAAATGGCGGCGCGGCCCCGTCCCCGGCGCCTTACAGCCGGGTGTAACAGCGAGCGGCGTAACCCCGGGGAGGCTTTAGCGCTCCTTGCCGCCCGCAGGAGCCGCGGCCGGAGGACGGTGCCCCTGCCAGCCAGCCGCACCCCGCACCCCGGTCGGAAAGCACTGGCTCAACGCCGCGTCTCCCACGCGTGACCGTGCCGGTAACGCGCGGGGCCGCGGACAGCACGCACGCTGCACGGTGCTGAGTCGTCTTTATTGAGTCAGCGGCCGCTCTGGGCGTGAAATAACACAACAGAGGTGTCCCCGACTGACATACGGCCCTTTCTCACCATCGCACGTTTACAGACTATTAGCAATAAGCGTCCTGCTTTTTTCATTCATTCATAAAAGAAAATAAGAAATTTCTTCTGTTTTCATTAAAATATCCTAATTTTTAATACAAAAAAAAAAATTACTAAAAACATTTAATGAAAATAGATAAAGCATACAAATCACAGCATTCATCTTTCTCTAAAGAAAGGAAAAAATCACCTTCAGAGAAAATAAAAATTCCCTAGAAGTCAGCTCTGTTGATTAGGAAATGGCCATCTTAAGGAAGGGGGGAGCTTTGCTGGGACAGCGTTTTAAAATCAGGTAACTACTGGCATCTCCCCGCTCCGGGCAGCCCCCAAGGCACGGGCTGCCTACTGCGGGAAGCTGTGCGCAAGCCGAGGATCTGCCTGCGGGTTACAGCTTCCATCCGCCTGGTATTTCACCTCCTCCTCTCTGGATTTCAGAAATGCACACACAATCAGTGGCTCCTTCTCCTACGCCCGCCTTCCCCAGCCTGCACTCTCCTCTTACACCTGAGGAACCGGGTAGGATGCACAAGCAGCAAGACCACACATGTTCTTGCCACGTTCAATCAGGAAATACCTAAAAAGAGAAAAAAAAAATGCGTACGAGTTAGAGTTCCCTCCTCTGGCAGAGTCAGCACGACAGATAGCGGTGCAGGGCGACTGCTCTCTTTAAGTGCAAGCTCCCTTCTCACGCCAGCGCAAGGGGACAGCGCTGTCGGCACCAGCAGCGAGCCAGGCAACGCTACGCCCTGTACCACAAGCTAGAGAGTTACCACTGACGCTAAAAAATGTCACTTGCAGCTGGAAATACTTGCGGAGCGGGAGTGAAAACTCGCTCCCAGCACAACCTTTGGCGGTGTAACCACGGAAGAGGCGCGGTGCCGCCTGGCAGCAGGCGAACCAGCGGCACGGCGGTACCGCTCTGCGCGCGCTGGCCTAGCCCCGCCAACAGTGGCACCTCTACTGGTCTCAGGGTCTGCTCTAACCAGTCACCGCGGGACTGGTTTGCAGAGCCGTGTCTCCTTTGCTGCCGAAGCTGGGATGACGGCCCCTGCCTCTTCCCAGAGGATGAAACAGCTGCGAAATTTCAGCTCGAGAGCGTAAGGGCGACCTGGAGGCTGATGAGGGCGGGTGGGATCCCACCACGTGACTCCTTTTGCCAGGAACAGGGAGAGCGCGGTGGGGCCGGGAGCGCGGGCGCCTCCTCACCCGTCCATGCCCCACAGCGGGCCCCAGGAGTTCTTCACAATCCAGTAAGGAGTCCCGTCTTCTTCTCCATACCCCACGGCGAGGACAGCATGGTTCACCTTGTCAGGAGTGTGCTCACATTGCGGGCTGCTCAGAAAGGAAAAATAACACGGACTTGTTACATGAAAAGCCAGCTTATAATTAATAGGGGATTAGCTGGTATCCTTGATTGCACTCCAACTGCAACAAGAACTAATGGATACTGGGAACTTCCACTGCTGGAGAGCAGGGAGGGAAGCCACGGAAAGGCGATGCTGCTGTTTTCTCACTCAGAAATTATTACTGGCCACATCTGACGTCAGGGCCAGAGGCTACCTGGATCCGAGCACTGGGTCTGGCCTTTTGTTCACAGTTAACATCAACATTGTCACGCGAGAACGAGCTACAATGAAAAAACAGAGCAAAGTTTTTCCAGTGAAACCCAGAAGCTCTTCGTGCATCCCAGTGATGGTTTTTTCTGTCCCCAAGTCCAGGAGCACTGTTCTGCATTTTGCACAGGGAACGGCGAGTTCCTCCATCTAAATACACATTTATTTGTATTTCCTCTGAATTTCCAGCTTTTAAATGGCACTTGATGAAAGGTGCTGCCTGTGCTACAAACCAAGACAACACAAGGCACAAGCTCCCACCTCTAGAGCACCTATTCTTCAACGTTTTCAAACTGCAGATAACTAAAAGACCGATAATCCCCACAACAGTTTTACTTTTCTTCAATCTGCTAACACTTGGCCGGGGCAGCACAGGCTGAAGCCACTCCAGCATCAATCATTCCATACACTCTGACTTTACATCTACCTTGCATGATAAATCTACAAGACAACGTGGCATGTCCTCAAACCAGAATCCTACAAAGTATCCTGACTGTCTCACCCGCCTGCACGCCTTACCTCTGCCTGTGGCTTGCTTTAAACTCTGAGATTACTGTCTGTATTGCAAAAGCAAAGCCACTGGAATTCACGGTGCCGCCCGCACTTTCCCGAGCAGCTCCCTGGGGCAGACCGCTCACGCTTAGACTTGGTTTAATGTTCCCTGCAGTTCTGCGTGACTGAGGACTCGTTACTGTGAAGTATTTCTCTAGTTCTCTCCAAACGTGCACTTCCCCATTTCTTGCCTAGCAGCAACCTATCGTGCCGCACTTGGCTTTGATAGTCTTTTATAACAATCATCCTCTTGAGTAGCTCTTTGCTTGGCTGTGGAGCTGACACAACACTTGAGACCTTCTCATGCTAGGTCACTTATGTCTCAAACTATTTTTTCATCCCCTCTGCTGTTCTTACACGCCCAGCTGCAGAGAGGGACTCAGGGACCCCCCCGCCCCACGGAGAACAGCGACGGAGGGACCCCTGCCTTAACACAACCAGCCCAGGTGCGGGCAGCGTGGAGGCCGCTGCACCACTCGCCACCCCGCTCCGAGGTCTGGGAGAGCCGCCTAAGTCCCACGGAAACTTTGGCTGGGGCTCACCCTAAGGAAACCAGACACCTTCAGCTGCAACACCCTGACCGACCCTGCCGCCACCCACAGCTCAGACACACGGACGGGCACATCAGCCCCGGGACAGGCTTCCCCAGCTCTGCGGCAGGGCTGCAGGAGGATCTCCCGAGCTCACTGACTGGCTGAGCTTCATTCCAAATTGTCTGGTCTTCAGCTCACACTGGCTCCTAGCAGCAGGGCTGCGAGCATGCCGTTCCCTCTTCCCTGAGCTGCACTCTCATCGCCCTGGGACATCAGTGTATCAAGGCTCAGTTCACTTATGTTTCCTCTTTTCAAAAAAAAAAAAAATGCAAGAACGCGGTCCAGCGTCCCTGCGTCCAGTGCCGCAAAGAGGGAGAAATGGGGAAGCGAGGGATCCAGCCCTACACCTTCCCCTCACCCTCCCCTCCCGGTTTGGAAACACTCACTTGGAATAGACTCCTTTTCTGTAGTGCATGAAGCTCCCCGTCACCTCAAACGCGAAGCTGACCGGGTTGTGCTTCCCCACAGCTTCTACCATGCCGTCCTCGTCGTACTGCAAGAGGAGGGTCCCAGGTCACTGATCTCCTGACTGCGCTGGGACCAGTCAGGATGCCTGGGGCAGCAGTCAGCGCGCAGCGGGAAGGGCTAACCCTGGCTTTCTGTCGCAGACAAGGAATCAAGGGCTGCCTGCATTCCACGCCAAGAACCCAGATTTTCTCACAGCCTGGAGGTGCACCCACTGTGGGAAGCGGGCAGAGGCCCAGTGCCCATATTTTGACTCCAGCACTTCCCTGGTGCCACCTTCAGAAGAGGGAGCCAGCGGCGCGCAGGAGAGCAGCGTGCGCCAGCAGCTCCCTCCTCTCCAAAGAGCAAGCAGGCTGCAGCTTGCGCCGCAGAGCTCAGCACACCCTGGGGCACCCGCGCACCTTCCCGGCCAGGCTTGGCACAGCCCTGGGAGTTCAGGAACGTAACCCCCGCGGCCTTACCTGTGTGATATTGACAACATCCTTCACAAACGCGATAGCCTTCTCCGGCTGGAACTTGCACGTGCCATTCTGTGCGGACAGAAAGGAAGGGCGTGAGAGCCTGCTCTGGGCCCTGCTCTGCCGCCACAGAAACGCGTCTGAGCTGCGCTGGAAATACCTTGGCCCGGTACGGGTAGCTGTCCTCCCCCATGAGCCCCTTGTTATACAGTATGTACTCAAAGGCTTGGCTTGGCAGGCCCCTGCAGGAAAACACAGCCAGAATGCAGATTAATTAGGATGGCAACGCTGCAGCTCCTGCAGAGCAAAGCCATCAGCCTTCCCTCGCAGTCCTACAGACCCTTCCCACAAAGTGGGGGGAAAGGGAAGGATGGTGTGTATCCCAGACCCTCTAGAGGCACAAACTCCAGCCTGTCCCTGCAGTACCTCCCTGTCCTGGGCTCCTGGCCCAGCCCGTCACGCTCCGGCACAGTTCTAGGCAGGCACAGGAAAACCTCATTCTCGGGGTGCCTGATCCCTGGGGGAGGACGCCAGCACAGGAGCCCCAAGGCGCGAGGCCACCTCGCCCACGCAGCATCGACCACGCCAGCTCAGCTCTGCAGCCTCGTGCCCCAGAAGGTGTTTATCCACAACCTCTGCCCAGCTGGCAGCCTGGACACTGGCCAGAGTCCCCAGCTACACAGCACAGGGGAGGACAAGGGACCCACATCCCCACCAAGCAGCTGCCTCCTTCCCCAGCCACGTCCGGGGAGCTCATCTTGCAGAGGGAAGAAAGGGGAGCGGGATCAGGGCGTGCTCACGAGGAAAGGACTAAGGAGGAGTCATGGGAAAAATAAAAGCACCAGGAGTGGTTTTGCTCAGCTCGCTGAACATTCCTCAAGGACAGCTTATCTTACAGAAAACAGAAGATTTCAGAAAGCTTTATTTTCTGCCTCCCCTAGCAATGCCAGTCGGAATTTACCAAAGGGGAAGCAGAAGTTTCTGTCAGTTCCTTAAAGCACCACGAGACGCACGTGACCCACGAGCGGCGCAACAGACAAAACTCCCCTTGCTTTCCCTCAGCCTGTTAAAGCAGGGCAGCACCCGCGACTGCGGTATCAGAAGACATTGTCACAAAACAAATATCAGAAGAAAAACTAATACACAAGAGCAACAACAGAGGTTAGGAAATTCTGGAGATTTAGTGAAGCACAGCCTACAGGGAGGGCAAAATTAAATACGCAAACAAAACCAAACCAACCCTGAAACTGTTGTCCCTGACACATCTCAGCCAAGAGGAAACAAAAACCATTGCAAAATCTGAAGGACCCCGACACTAGATCTTGAGGGAGGCTGTCAATCATGCAACATAAGATACTCTTATTTCTGTTCTTTATGACTTTACATCACTTACCCACTGCAGCCATGGTTGTTAAAAGCCTGAGCACAATCCACTAGCTGTTGCTCCGCCTACGGAAAAGTTTTTTGAGTCAACACCTGCATTTGGAACAAGCGAGACAAAACACAACCCGCGCAGCAGGCAACTGAAGAGCGCTGGTTTCACCCGTGCAGCTGGCTGTTCACCCGCTGCGAGCGGGAATCACCCGTCCCGAGGAGCAGGACAAGGACGGCGTGGAGCCGGCAGCCGGAGTGCTCCGGCTGCAAGAGGCATTCCTCCTCACGCCTGCCAGGACACCATCCCACCCGCGGGAGCGCTGGCTGAAATCTTTCAAAGGTCAAGTTTGTTTTTAATGCTTACACTCAACCCTCAACCATTCACATAAATCATATAAGTGGCTACTCTCTTTCTAGTTCTTTGAGTATAATTCCTCTGGGAATTTAAAAATAAACAGTCTCACAACACGCTGCTTGCAGCAAGCTGTTTTGCAGCAAGGAGCTCCCGCCGGCTGACAGCGGCAGACACAGCTCTAGCTATAACCACGCCTGCTCCCAGCGCAGCGACCCGCCAGCCCCCAGCCCCTCCGGTTTCGTCCTGCTCCGAGGAGGGCTCTGCCAAGGCTCACAGCAGCAGGACACCAGGACCCCGAGGGTGGAGGGCAACAGGCACATCCTCAGGCACAGAGAGCTCCCGGCCACGCTGCCCCATGGCTTCCCCAGCAGTTTTGCTCGGCTTGTGAAGAGCTGGCAGGGGTCTGCAGGGCAGCTGCACGCAGCCACGTACAGCCGGACTTGGAATAAGCAGCTGGCGGCTGTCCTGGACAGGACGAGGCTGGCCCCGCTGGCAGCCCCGGCGCGTAGCCAGAGGCAGCACTTCCATCAGCGCACAGCAAAGGAAAATCTCTTACCAGAGAGAGAAGCTTTCCGGTCGCAATAGCAATAGCAGACTCCAAACATCCTGTGGTGGAGAAGGTCCAGCAGCTCCCACAGGGACCCTGCGTCAGGAACCGGAGAGGAGCTGCTCCGTAACATGCCGCAGGGTCATTGCCCTCCCCGAAATGCCAGGGCCGCGGCTGAAGGGCACGCCAGGGGCACAGTGCTTCCGCTCCCCGTCGGCAGCTGGGCTCTGCCTTCTGCTCAGCCCCTGCCTGAGGGCCCACAGCCTCCCCCTGCCCCAGTGCCCCCCAGCTGCCCTTGCCCCAGCCGTGGAGGAGCTCTCGCAGGAGTCTGCTTCCCTGGGGGCACGCACACCCCAGCACTCCTCCTCCTGGCACGGTGCCTGCCCGCAGCGGCTAGCCCCTCTCCCAGACCGCTCTTGGTGTGTCGCCGATGACATACGCTTCTCACCTGGTTTTTCACAGGCGTCACGTAATTTCCCTTCTTCCTCCAGTCGATGGAGTTCGGATAGGGCCCGGAGCTGCGCAGGAAGTTCCCTTTCGTGGCTGAGCAGTTCTGCAAGCGAGGTGGGAGGGCTGTGGCAAGCTGCCATGCTGGGGAACGGTGGCCTATGGTCGACTGGCCCCGCCAAGGGTGGAGGAAGCAGTGACTGCCACAGGCCCCTGCACGCCAAGACCTGGGCCAGCCTGGGAAGGGCACTGCGAGTCCGCTGCCCAGCTGCTCTGGGGGCTGCTAACTCCCCAAACAGCCGGGATCAGGCCTTAGGTCTACCCATCAAAACACAGATCAACCTGCAAGGCTGATGGCAGGAGTGACGATTTGGCTGTAGCCAGGGTCGAGACAGAGGGGGCTGGAAGGGTAGGGGACGGGATGGGGGGGTTCATCTTGCTCTTACCCGGGCTCCAGCGGGACAGGGCACTGCACTCAGCGGAGCGGGTTTCAGGCAGCACAGCCACGGGGCGCCGACCCACGGGGCGCAGGCACAGCGGGGCGCAGAGCCCCCCACAGCTCAGGGTCTGGGTCCTGCCGGGCCCCCTCCTCCCTGCCCGCGGCACGCTTACCTGGGGCTCTCTCCAGAGGTACAGTTTTTTAAATTCGGTGAAGGTCAGGTCTGAAAACTGGTTCAGGCTCACTGGAGGAAGGAGGAAAGAGGGATGTTTTGCTCCCTACGGATCAGGAGCGGGCGGAGGGGCTGGGGGGCGGCTCCTACTCTGGAAGCTGTGGTTGCCGGCGTTGTGCTCCTCGATCTCCCTCTTGTTGCGGAGGAAGATGCGCAGCCGGCGGGGGTACTCGCCCGGGCCGTACCGCCGGCCGTTCTGCGGGGCAGAGCCCACCGTCAGCCGCGCCCGAGGGCCCCCCGGCCCGGCCCTCGCCCGAGCCGCCCGCCGCGCGTTACCTGCAGCATCCAGGCCTTGAACTGCAGCTCCTCTGCGGGAGAGAGCGCCAGGCGTCAGCGGCCGCCCCGGCCCGGAGAGCGGGGCCAGCCGGGCCGAGCCGGGCCGAGCCACCCTCTCCCCTCCCGCTGCCCGTTTACCTTCGGCCGAGGGCGCCCAGGCGGCCGCGGGCCCCAGGAGCGCTGCCGCAACCAGCAGCACGGCCCAGCCCATGGC
>WHYT01016759.1:105588-118813 GCA_009806455.1 Tetrax tetrax | reverse complement strand
GCCCCCGGCCCCACCGCCCCGGCCGCAGGGACAGCAGCAGTGGGTCTGACCTGGAGAGCTCCTCCAGCTTGGACTTGGCATAATCCAGGCTGTTCCGCTCCACGTGCTCATGAGGGGTGTGCGCCAGCAGCTCGTGCAGCGTCAGGATGTACCTGGGGATCTGCGCCGCAACAGAGCGGAGCAGGGAATCAGCCGCGGCCAGAGGCGCCGTGCCTCAGACCCCCCGAGAGTCACGAACGCTTCAAAGCTCTTCATGCTCCAACTCAACGAAGAGGCCAAGCGGCGTGGGGCTCTGCCCACGACCCTTCCCATCCATCTCCCACAGGGGTAACTGGGAAGCCAGCAGCTTCACCCAGAGCTCTCCCGCAGCACCGAGGAGCCCAGCGATGGCCTGAGCAGGTCCCAGGAGCAGCGTGCGACCAGGCAGGGTGCAGCCCCAGGCCACCTTCACCCCAATGCCCACGGTGGGGCTGGGCTTTGCACCGCTCAGCCCGTCCCTCGCTGCCAGCGCTGCGGTGGCATCCCCAGGGCTGGTCCCAGCGGTCACCTGGAACATGGGGTAGGTCAGGAAGGTCTCCAGGGTCCGCTCCTCACAGTCGGGCTTGGCCTCGTAGTGCTTCAGCAGCTTGTCGAAGTCCCGGTTCTGCTTGCAGTGCGCCAGGATCTGCAGGCTGTACTGGTGGTTCCTCACAAACTCCTGGTAGATGTTCAGCATGGGCAGCAGGATGTCGAACAAGTCGGCTGTGAGCAGAGAGGCGGCAGGGGGGTGGGTGTGCCGGTCCAGCCTGCGCCCCGGCGTCCCGGCACAGCCCCCTGGCTCACCACCCTCCTCGCCCCCCAGTCCCAGCCAGGACAGCTGCTCATGCAAGCCCAGGTCTGCCCGGTTTGGGTTTTAAAGACCCCGCAGAGCCAGCTGAGGGTCTCATCGGACACAGCAACGCTCCTCAGCATCGGCTCTCTTGGTCCAGCCCACCGCTCCCACTGCCTGGCAGAACCAGGAACACAGGAACCGGGTTTCTCTGGTTTTTGGCTCAGGTCCTCGCCCCCGTGAAGCTGCACCGGGAGGAGGAGCATGGGCTCGGCTCTCCCAGCGAGCGGGAAGGAAATGGCGATGAGGCAACCGGCACTCACCCAGCACCAGCGTCGGCCAGCTGGATATCCTCGCCTTCAGGCCTTGGTAGAAGATTTGGTGCAAAAACATGATGGTTTCACTGCGAGATAAACCACGGGGTGAAGAGACAAATGAACAAGCAGCAAATAATCAGTGATCAGACAAAATCACCACCCAGAGGTGGAGCGGCGGAGCCCTCAGACTGGCCAGGGAGGCGGCTGCACGAGGAGGGGTGCAGAGAGGGGTCCCAGGAACCAAGGAGAGGGGCAGGAGCGAATGCCAGGAGGAGGGACCGCTGCTCCCAGAGATGCTCCCCTCCGCGAGGGACGGGCAGCCGGCACCCCCGGGGCTGGCTGGTAAGACTGGTCAGCACCATCCACGGGACAGAGCCCCCCAGTACCCCCAACGCCCATTCCCAGGGGAGGGCAGCGGGCCGCTGACACCAATGCCTGCCCGGAGGCTGCTGCAGAGCTTCTGGAAGGCGGGATGGCACCCACCTGTTGAGGAATATGCTGCTGACGTCGTCGTGCGTGATGGGAGGCTTCTTGGAGCTGGCCGCCATCCGCAGCGGCCGCAGGAAGTTGTTGACGAGTATGTGGAGCTGCTGGACGTACTCGGCCTCCGCCTCCAGCATGCTGAAGACCACCTGGTTCCTCTTGCGCATGCTGTCGGCGTGCGGGGACCTGATATAGTCCTGGATGATCGTCTTCCACTTCCTCCGGCACAGCCAGCCCCGCAGGAAGCTCTGCACCTGCCGAGGGAGCAGCAGCCGCATTAGGGTCAGGGCTGAGGAGCAACTCATCTAAACGCACTTTCTTATTGCGGACAACGTCCTCTTTTCCCTCTCACTGAGGTGCAGGGAAGGCTCCTACGAGAAGCAAGGATCCCGTGGCAACTCCTGACCTCCCCGGCACAGCCACGACACCGGGCACTTTGCTGTCAGCGTGATGGGGAGGGTATGGAGGCTCCCAACCTACCCAGTGCCCACAGTCGCCCAGCGAACTGGGGCACCAAAGCCCCCTGGAGCCAGCACTGCTCCGTGCACCCAAAGACGCCGCGATGCACTAAGACACCTGGAAAAGCTTCCAACCCTTCCTCAGGTACATGAGCACAGCACAGCCCGCTCCGTGCCCACAGCTCCATCTGCGCCCACGGCCGCTGCTCGGCACCCCAAACCCAGGGGGTTCAACCCCACATCCCCTGACCGCTGCTGCGCGGTGGCTTGGTCTTTCCCAAAATAAAGGACGTAACCCCAGCCACGGGAGGAGCGAGACGTAAGAGCTGCATGAGCCGGCACGGGCTTTGCTCACCCGCAGCAAACACAACCAACAGAAGGGTTTGCAATTCTCCAAAACACATTTTCCTCTAAAACATCCCCTGTGAGCAGAGGCACCTCCTCAGACAGCGCCCCAGGAGCACGCCCAGCGCCCCGCCAACCGCACGCCTCCCCCTCCGCTCACCCGCCACCACCCACCTTCTTGATTTTCTTGATGTCGCTGTCATCGTCGCTGGGTGCGCTGCTCTGGCCGGCCTGGATACGCTCGTGGTCCTTGAGCAGGGAGGCGATCTGCGGGCACAGCGGGCTGTGAGCGGCCGCGCCGCCCCGGCACATCCCGGCGCGGCCGCGAGCCGAGGACAAACCCTGCCACCGGGGAACGGTGCGTGGTTCCAGCTCAGGCACAGAGCCAGGGACACGCCAGGCTGGTCCTGTCCTAACGGGAGACCGGCAGGTGAGGAAACGCTGCAGAGCCGTCAGGGCGCCGGCTCCCCGGCACCCCCAGCACCCACCGACCCCGCTGCAGAGACAGGGACCGGGAAATCCCACCCAGGACCCAGTGCGGGCAGCATCCCGCTTTCCTAGGGGAGCCTTCGCAGGCAATTCATTAAAAACCGAGTTGGAGAGAAAACAGCAGAAAAATCTCGAGTCATTTGCACCCTGACGCTTGCAGACAGGGACAAGCGCTCACGCAGGCACAGCTTTCCAACACAAACTGCATCCAATCTCCTCAGCCACAAGCCGCTGAATTTGTACCGTTTCTGGCCTGCGCCTTCTCTCACTGCTCTGCTCATCACCGTGTCCCTGCCCCCACGGCCGCAACCATCCAAAGAGCTACCGGGACGGGTAGGGAAACAGAGAATGTACCAGCCACCACGTGAAAACTGGGGAAATGGCATTTGGATTTTGATTTCATAGAAAATAATACAAGAAAGCAACTTCAAGGAGTACCTTCCTGGGGAAAAGAAAGAGTTGCGTTTCAGAGAGAAAGGAGGAAAAAGGAAGGTTTGAGATGAGATCCTTTGCAGTTGGAGGCTCTGCTTCCCAGTGCTGCTGGGAAGCGACGGCAGCAGTAACGGCCGTGCACGGCACGTGCGCGGTGGCTGTTTGGCGTCTGGCCCGTCAGCAGGGAAAGCAGAGCTGGATGCACCCGCACTGCCACGGCACTGGCCCAGCATCCCTGCTCTCCAGCATAACCAGGCCCCGGCGGGAGCGGGAACACGCCGGAGAAGGCAGCCGCGGGCTCACAGGCACCGACTCAGCTCCTGCACGGCTCTGCTGGTTTCATCCCATTTCGTCCCACAGCCTCAGATTCCAGAAGAGACTCCGAGATCTTTTCCTCTCCCTGTGCCTTCCTACAGAGCTTCGAGTCACCAACATCCCCTGCATCCCCCCTGCTTTTCAGTGTTTGGGAACACGGAAGCCATTCCCCGCGCAGCTCCGGGCACACCTCAGCCAGACCCACAGAGTGGGTTTGCCGGTGCCACGGTTTGATTTTGGGTTGGTTTGTGAGAAAAATTTGCACATTAAAGTAGAAGCTGATATTTAATCTGTGCTTCAAAGCATGTGGAAGAGTTAAAAAACAAACCCAACAAACCAAGGCAAGGCAAAATCAAACGTACCTGAGCATGGGGCAGGGACGGGCTGCACCTCTGCCCAGCGTCTCCCATCCTGACCCCTCAGCTCAGTGCAGGGTTCACACACATCACCCAACCCCAGCCGAAAGCTCACCAGGACGCTCACTGCCCTGCCACTGCCAGCACCGGAGCAGGGCCCCAGGAGAAGCCCTCCCAGCGAGCCGGTGCTGCAGGCTGCGGCCGGGGTGGTTTTGGGGCTGATCCTGTTCAAAGCTGCTCCCAGGAAAGGCTGGCGGCTCCCCAGTGCCCCAAGACCGAAAGCAGCCGTCGTGTACCCCAAGTCATGGTCAGGGAGTGCTATTAACCCACACTTTAACTCAAAATTCAAAATACAAGGAAAACACCACCACAGGGACATGCCAACCCACTCTCCAGCTGCCTCCTTCATAGAATCATAGAATGGTTAGAGTTGGAAGGGACCTTCAAAGGTCATCTAGTCCAACCCCCCTGCCAGGAGCAGGGACATCTCCAACCACATCAGGTTGCTCAGAGCCCCGGCCAACCTGGCCTGGAATGTTTCCCGGGATGGGGCATCCACCACCTCTCTGGGCAACCTGGGACAGTGCTCTACAACTCTCATTGTAAAAATTTTTTTTCTAATATCTAATCTAAATCTACCTCCCTCTAATTTAAACCCATTACCCCTTGTCCTATCACAACATGGCAGTTCTGAGGTTTTGGCCGACGCAGAGTTGATGTCTCAGCGCAGCAGGGCCCGCTCCTGGCTGCCTGGAAGCCACGGCCCGACCCTCCCTGCCAGGTGCGGGGCCGGTGGCAGCCCCGGTTCGGGGTGCCCCACGCCCACCAACACCCACCGGCACCAACACCCGCCAGCAGCCGAAAGGCAGGCAGCGAGGGGCACCCGGGCCAGCCGCAGCCCTGCAGCACGGGGCAGACCCACGCCCCCGAGCATCCCCGGTGCCTCAGAGATGTGAGCGTCCCTCAGCACCGTCTGCGGAGTCACTTCTGCGTTTCGGTGCTTTGCCTGCCACCACCCGTGCCATGTCACCCTTCCTACCACCCCACGTGGCAAACTCCTGAACAGCAAACTCTGCGAGAGCTCCTGGGACGAGCTACAGGCAACGGGATTCACAGGCTGCCCTCGCTGAGCAGATGCTCCCTTCCTGGTGAAGCGTCCCTTTCGGCACGCAGAGGGGCTCTGACCAAGGGATGCAGGATGGAAATAAGGGAGGCAAAGCAGTGAGACAAGGAGTCTCCGTCTCTCTCCCAGGACCCACTCCTGAACCAAGGGACCGGCTCTCCGGCCCGCTCCCAGCGCTCGCTGCTGGAGCAAACCCTTCCCCGCCGCAGCAGCCCACGGGTCACCCTGGGGAGCGGCAGCAGATCCGCGGGGCCATGCCGGGTTCTTCACCTCGGCCTTCAAGCGCTCGATCTCGATCTCCCCGTCCTCAATCTGCTGGCGGAGTTGCTTGGCAACGGTCTTCTCCGTTTCCACAATCTGCAGGAGATGGAGGTACTTCTGCATCAGCGCCTCGTGCTCCGTCGCCAGGTTCCTGTAGCTGCGGGTGGACATGGCCGTGAGCCCCTCTCCTCCCCCAGACCCGCTGCCACGGCCCCCCTGGGATGTGCAGGCAAATTTGGGCACGCACGCTGTGGTTTGCTCTGGGCAGGCTTCTCCTTCCCAGCTGCCTCTGCGCAGCCCTTGCCCCTCCGGCCCGGGGCACCCAAGGGGTGAAGGGAGATGGTTCTGGCAGCTGGGGATGCTGCTGCTCAGAGTGAGCAATTTTGAGAGGACTCGGGTTCCACAACACAAACTTTAAGGACGAACCCAAACACCCATGGCTGAACCTCTCTCACCTACCACACCCCAAAAGTCTAACGAGGACACGTGTGGCACGGGCTCTTATGAACACCTGCTCTCGTTGAGGCGCTGCAGTGGACAGCACTTCTCTCATCTCCTGCCTACAACGTCCTGGACGGGGATGGGGACGGGCCGATGTGGGGCTGGGGGGACACATCTGAACGCAGCCGCCCCTGCAGCGCGAGGGTCCCTGAATTGGGGCTGGGGGCCACCAGTGCTCTGCTCTGCCCAACGGCAGCACCCGGCCCAACGGCTCCCTGCCGACACCCCCGTCCCCGTCTGCGCTGGCCGGGGGGGATACCTGGCGTGAGCTATGGCTGCCACCCACTCATCGCAGTCCTTGGCATCCTCGGTCCTCAGCTCCAGGGTCTTCTGGTTCTCGTGGTTGAAATTAACGGTGAAGTAATGCTGGGGGAGCAAACACAGGGTAAGGTTACCACTCACTTCCGTTAGAAAAGCGCTTTACGATCAACCACTGATCCATTTAGGAAAAACACATTTTGAAACACCTGCAGCGTGGCCAAGACGTGCTGCCCTCAGCCCTCAGGGAAAGCCGCTCCTTGCCAGCGAGGACACGCAGCCGCGCCACAGGCGAGGACGGGGCTGAGAAACGCTCCGGGGGGAAATCCCGCTGGGCACACACCGGGCTTTGGGCAAACCTCAGACCACCAAGGAGCGGGAGGCCACGGGCCCCATCGCCCCGGGGACAGCCCTCACCGGGCAAAGGGGCTGCTGAGCGAGGCCGTGCAGCCAGACCCATGTCCCTGCCCGCCGCGCAGCGAGCATCCCGGCACCCAAACGCAGCCCCGCTGCTGCCTGAGGTGGGACGGGGGCAGAGCCCCGGTCCCAGGCGCTCGCACGGCTCCGGCCGGGAGGCTCGCAGGGGCGGCGGAGCAGGGCTCACGCAGGACTATATTTAGCCTCCCTTGACATTTACAGTATTTGTGCTAATTGTGCGTGGCGGCTGGGGCTTGTGCTGCTCCTCTGCTTCCCCGCAGTCTCCTAGGAAACAGGCACCACACTGCAGTGCCGGATACTGCCCGGAATAACCGGGCTACAGCGAAACCCACCGGGAAAAGCTCATCCCAACATCACCTGCTCCTCTGTTCAGTCTAACGAGGGATCTGAACTAGCAGGTATCTTGGGCAGAAAATAAACCAAACCCGACCTGCCGCAGCCGCTTGCTCCCTGGCACGGATGCCCGCTCCCTGGGACGCAGGCACAGCCGGCATGAAAGTGCAGCTGGGCACTGCAACGTGGGCAGGAGCTCGCCTGGGAACCCGTCCCAGCACGGGGCATCACTGGCCAGCCCAGCACCATCCCCGCCCCGGTGCCGAACACCAGGGTACCGCTCACTGCGCCTCCCCGCCTCCCCAAACCAGCACTGCATCTCCCCTCTCCTCCCCGGGCATCTTTACCCTCCTCTCCTTCCCGTCCCCACTCAGGCCTGGGGTCTGAGCAGAGAGGTCTCGGAGGGATGCAGAGGAGCCCAGGGCCAGCCCCCTGCCAGCGCGGGCGGCAGGGACAGACAGATGCGCAGCCATCCCAGCACCATCCCCACCCAGGGCCCGAGTCTCACTGGGCACAGCCTCGGGAACCCCCTTGGAGCCCACTTGACCCTTCGGGTCCTGCAGAGGAGCCAGGGGAGCCCAGGGACCCCGCACTGCCCAGGGACCAGGCCAGAGCACCCTCAGAAACAGCTCTGTCACCTTTTGGGGGACAACTGGCTGCTGCTGCCGCCCTGTCAGGATGCATCTCCTTCACTTCTGTCCGGGATCCCTTAGGTGCAACATGAAGGATCCTGCCTTGCTGACCCTGCAGATGACTTTTCTCCTTATGCAGCCTTCTCCACGGTAAAACACGCCATCGTCTGTCTCCCACCCCTGCCCCGTCCCGCCGCGGCCAGCCCTTCAGTCTGTGAGCCATGTCTGGAGCTGCAGCAGCACAGCCCTTCGCTTCTCACCCCCTCTCTTCTTCCCCTCACCCCCTCTCTTCTCCCCCCCACCCCCAGAGGCTTTTATGGGCAACGAGACACCACTGACAAAAAACACACCAGGGATTTGTGGTCCCTGAAACCGCGCGGTGGTTATGCCTCTGCTCTGTGCCCATCTCTCTTACATCCCTGCCCCTGCAAACAGTGCTAAGAGGAGCTTGTCCCATCAGCTGGTCTGGAAATCCTCCCCCTGAAACACCAGCTCAGGAACGTCGCCAGCTGTGCCAGGGCACTGCCAAGCACTCACTCCCAGCCCGCTGCGCTGGCAGCAGGGACGCGAGGGTGGGAAAGCCCCTTCCCAGCCCTGGTACCCTGTGAGCTCCTGGTGCTGTGGGGACAAACCACTCCGACGCCGTGGCACACGCATTCCCCGCACCGCGCTCCACCAACACCAGCCTCCGGTGCTCGCTGAGCGCCCGCGGGACCAGGAACACAGGGAGATGCCTCTGTGGCTCCCCCAAACCCGTCACTGCCCGGCGGGAGGGGACGGGACGGCAAGCCCTGGGCTGCCCTTCCCGTGCGCTGCGGGTCCCTCGGGGGATGCTAACCCACCCGCATGTCCTCTCACGGGCGAGCACGCGCTCAGGACCAGGCATCACGCCGGATTAGGGCACCTTGACCTTACTCAGGGCCTCCCACCGCTGCCGGGACGGGGTGGTCCATGGGCAGCCAAAAGCCGTCTCCCGCCAGCACGCGCTGCAGCTCCCGCGTCACTGGGATTTACCCCACACAGCGCCCAGGAAGCGCCGCGCGCTCGCGGGGAGGAAGTTATTTTATATTTGAATAATAAAACTCCCACCACCTTTTATCTCTGCCTAAATTACGATCCTTCTCTGTTATCACAGCGACAGATCAAACCCGACAGCCCGGGAGTGCTTCCCTGTGCCGGGCCCAGACTGGGTCACAACGGGATGGAGCGGGGACCAACCTCTCCTCGGGACCAGCCCATGCCTCCAGCATCACCCCATTCCGGCTTCCCCGGGGCACCCCTGCTCCGTGCCGAGCAGAAATCACCCGCAGCTTCAATTTGCTGCTTCTCACACCCACTTTGCGCTCATTTGAAGACTGCGTCACCCCACAGCCATAGCGGCACTAGCACCCCAAACCACCTCCCACTGCTTCCGACGAACCAAGCCGGTGCAATTCCTGAACTCCCCCACGATGGGACATTTCCCAGCCTTCCCCATTCCCATGGCACCCCCTGCGCCCGCGCTGTGGGATGCGTGGTCCCCGGTGATGCAGGATGCGTGGACCCCAGATCCTAGCGCTGTGGAGGTTCTATTTCAGGGAACCCCAGGGTTTTGGGGTTTCAGCAGTTCTGCCTGACAGGGGGACACGGGAGCGTTTTCAGCCAGGAAGCAGGACGCAGGCAGGACAGGACCAGGCCATGACCACCTCCAGCGGCTGCTGGGCTGCCCCAGCCAGCGGCTCTGCTCCAGGGTGGTCCCACCGGGAGGGACCTGGGCGGCACTCACCGCAGTGCGGGACCCCTGATAAATTAGGCTGACGGGAAGAGCTGAAGAGCTTAAGCCAAGAGAGCTCTTAACCAGAAGTGGTCCACACATTTTTTTAAAAAAATAGTAATATTAAAAATGTCCTTTAAAACTTTTTGACCCCATTTTCTTTTTCAGATTTTTTTAATTTTACAGGTGAAAATGCTCTCGGCCCTTTCGCTTTCTCAGAAATCAGCCTCTACTGACTCCTGGTCCTTGGCAACCAAAATATTCCAGTGCCTGTTTTACAGCTTCAGCTCAGAGCTTGGATGCACAAACCCACTTTTTCTCAACCACCCAGCCACCGGCAGCTTCTCCGGCAGGATTCCCACCGCGCAGAGCTGGCCGCTGCTCAAGCACCCGCCTGCCAAAGCCGGAGCTCAAGTACCCGAGGCACCGACGCTAAATTCACCCCGGATCCGGAAAACCTGGGGAAGGCGTTAAACACCCACGCTGGGGCGTGGGACAAACCCCTTCCCCAGTGGGAACTGTTCCTGCAGGCCTTCTCCCATCCCACTGGGGAACCACAGCCGCGCGCACGCACCCGCTGGTCCCCAGCTTTGCATCACGGCACAAAACGCTTCCATGGGCCTCCCCAGTACGGACAATAACGTGACGCCCATCCCTGGCAATGCTCCGGAGACTGGGACGAGAAGCTGTAGGCACAGGCTGTGTGCTCAGAAGAGCAGCCCAGGCTTTGCGGGGGAAAAGACTCTCAGCTCCAGAGAGCTCCTGAGCTTCCAGTCAAGGGTTTTGCGCGGTGCTGCCACTTGACTCGGCGCGTGTTGGCTCTTGTCTGAGACACTGAGGGCTGCTGGTCAAGAACAGCTCATGGCACTGGGGAACGAGTCCGCAATTCCGACTCGAGGCCGGATCCGTGGAGCAATGGAAGCCGTGATTCCCACAGCTGCGCGATGGAGAGCCCTCGCCCCACGGCAGGGCACTCCCGGTCCTGAGCACCCAGCCGCAGGCTCGGGCACGGATCAGCTCCGGACCCCTGCACCCGCTCAGCTCCTCTGCTGGGATCCAGCTTCGGCTGCGCCCCACCACGTGCTGTCCCGCCCAGGCACCCCGCGTCCTGCCCGCCCTCCCCTGCAACGCGGCACAGGCCCGGGGGGCTCTCAGGGCCCTTTTCCCCATCCTCACACCCGGGGGGCCGGGGACAGCAGGTCTAGGGGGCAGCAGGGCTCAGAGACCACAGCTGAATAAAAGTGAGGGCTCACCCCCCCACCTCTCCCCAGCACCCCCAGGTATGCGCCCATCATACCGCCGGCACCACCGCCCCGAGCACCCCAAACACCAACCTCGCACACCAAGGGGGACCCGGCGGAGTCTTCCTCCAGGCCACGGCAGGAAGCCCACCCAGCCTCAAAACATCTTCCAGATCAAACCAGTTTGAATAAAATGTCATTTGTGGAGAAACGTAACAATGACAGAAAATAAAGTTTCCAGAGGTGCCCCAATTCCCTCTTCGGGGTTTCAGTTTCTCAGATACCTTTGCTCCTTCCTTCTCACATGCACCCTGTGCTGAAAACACGCTGCGCTCCCAGCAAGAACCCCCCCACCAAAGCAATATACGTGCAGTTTAGAAGAGAGGAGGGTTTGAAAGACCCCACCTTTTAAAATTTCTCCATTGTGGAGAATTTGAAACCTTCCAGGCTTTACTCCAGTGAGGATGGAATCCAAGCCTGGAACTCCCCTGCCGCAGGGAACGTTGTCCCCACAGCTCCGCTGGCAGCGGCTGGGACACAGCCATACCCTGGGAAAACAATTAACGGCAATCGCGGGCAGTGCTAGAAATTTCCTCGGCACCTTCCTCTCCAGGGAAGCGCCAGCGATGCCGAACACGGACAGGTTTTATCCGGTCCGCAGCCCTCGGGCACCCTGCTCTCGCAGACCCGCCGGCTTTGCCCGCCGTTTGCTGGCTGTCGGCTCCCGCGCAGCCTGCGCTGCGGATCTGCACCATAAATATTCCGCTGTTTATCTCATCGGCTACGCTGCTAATCCCTTCACAAGGCAGCGGGCACCTTCAGTTAAATTTGTCCCAATAAATTACAGACAACGAGGAGCCAGGCACCAGACCTTGGTAAATGGGTGCAAATCAGCGCCTGATAAATATCTGGTGTGGCAGGATCTCACCGTGCCGTGACAGCAGCCCCTGGTTCCACGGAGGATGAGCCTCCCAGGTGTGTTTTAAGCTGGAAAGCGGCTGTGGCATCCTCCCCTAATGTTTACCTGCTGGAAACCCCTCCCGCACAGACAAGAGGAGTCGGGACCTGGTGAACAAGCCCAATTCAAGCTGCACCAGGAACAAGAAATGACATTTCTTACACCGCTCTTCCAAGGGACACGGCTGACAAAACAGGACAGCAGCGTCACCCCCTCGCAGCCACAGACCCTTCCCGGCCGCTCTGGCCAGTCGCACGGCGCACTGGTACACCGGTTTGCCGGCACACCGCGGCCGCTCCAGCGCGAGAGCCAGGCCTGCGAGGAGGCGCAGCTGTGGCGACAAACCCGGTATTTTGATCCAAACAGGGCGACGTCCCCGTGCTCCCCGCCGGGAGCCAGGAGACGTGCACGGAGCGCTGGCGCTGCACCGCCTGGCCCTTGCAGCAGCGCGTTTCGGGGTGCTGAGTGGGCTGCCCTTAGCCAGAGGGGACGGGGGGCTCCCCACCTTCCAGCAGCCCCTTGCCGAGGGGGTCTGTGCGGGTCCGTCCCGCAGCGTCACCACCCCCTCCCCGGGAGCCTGCTCAGGCAGAAATTATGCAAGACCTGCAGAGCTGCACCCAAAACGCACGGCGCCTCCCGCCAGCACCCAGCCCGCGCTGCCAGCGCTCCTGGCCGGGGGCTTCGCGGTGCCCTCAGCAACACCTGCACCCCACGCAAAGCATCTTGGGGTGGGGGCTCCCCTCCGCATCCCAGAGGCGATTTGGGCAGCGATTGGCAGGGGGTGCAGCACCCGGGATCGCCAGCACCGCACACCACACTGCTCAGTGCCACCCTGCCCACCTGGGACAGGGGCAGCCAGGGGTGCGACACCCACCCCCGGGGCCTGTCGGGTGCTGCCACCGCTGCGGCCGGGTCCCCTGGGAGTGGGGGGCCCGGATTCTCCCCGAGCCTGGCGGCGGCCCTGCCATCCCGGCACTGTTCCACCCGCAGACACCAGTGTGGGGCAAGCAGCACCGCAGCCACGCACCAGCCCCACGCCTGGCGTGGGGGACCTCCGGCTCTGCGTCCCACCCCGCGGAGGGGACGTGCGGGGTTTTCCAGCCGGGTACGTGATGGGAGCACGAACCGCACGTGCAGGGTGCGGGAACGGGGTGGAATCCTGGTGAAAACACGGTCCCGCGTGTCCCCAGTGTGGGGCACCGCACGCCTGTCGCCAGGCTGCCCGCGCCACGGGGCCGGTGCGGGTTTGGTCCCCAGTACCCGGGGGGCTCCGGCCGCTGGCAGACACCGGGGCTCAACGGCCGAGCCACAGCGCGGACCGAGCAACCCCACGCGAGCCCCCGTCCCACCCCGCCGGGGCCACCTGAACCTGGGCGGCGGCGGGCGCGGGGGCCGGGCCGCGGACACGCGTGGGGCGCGGGGCTCCGCTGCGCAAAGCGCGGCCGCGGCCACCGGGGGGCGCCCCGCGCCGCAGCCCCGCCGCTAATTACCGGCGGCTTAATTGGGGATGGGGGGGCGCTCCAAGTACCCCCTAATGAACTCCCCCGCTGCCCTGGGGTGCGGAGACCAGGATTGCGACCCCGGAGAGCATCCTCCCCTATCCCCCGGCACAGGTCAGCCTCATCCCCCGCCCTGGTCACACGTGGGGCAGGTGCCAGGGGGAACCGGGCTGGGTCCGGGGGCGGCCCCGGGGGCATCACCCCCCCTCCCACCCCCCGAGAGCG
>WHYT01016759.1:83692-105568 GCA_009806455.1 Tetrax tetrax | reverse complement strand
CCGAGCCGAGGGCTGCCGGGGCTGCGCGCGTCTGCAGCCGCCACCGGCGTAGCCACCGCTCCGCACGGCGGCGGACCCCCGGCCAGGAGCGACCCCCGGGCACATGGGAGCTCCGGGCCAAGAGGGACCCCTGGGAGAGCTGGGACCCCCAGGCCAGCACGGATCCCTGGGCACAGGGGAGCCCCGGGTCAAGAGGGACCCCTGGGAGAGCTGGGACCCCCAGGCCAGCACGGATCCCTGGGCACAGGGGAGCCCCGGGTCAAGAGGGACCCCTGGGAGAGATGGGACCCCCAGGCCAAGAGGGGCCACTGAGACAGATGAGATCCTGGGGCTGGCACGGACCCCTGGACACAGCCAGATTCCCAGGCCAAGAGGGACCCCCGGGCACGCGGGACCCCCAGGTCAGTACAGACCCCTGTGCACAGGCAGAGCCCCAGGCCAAGGACCCTCAGGCCAGCAAGGACCTGGGGACAGATGAGACCGCGGGGCAGAGCAGGGACCCCAGGCCATGTGGGGAACCCCCAGGCTGACATCAACCATGGGCTGGCACAAGCCAGCCTTGACCCCCAGGCTGAGCAGGACCCCCAGCCAGCTGGGACCCCCAACCTGCGCTAGCGCAGCATGGGGCTGTGCTTGGCTGGGCACCTACCCCAGGCATCCATTGCGCTGCAACCCCTGCACGCTGCAACCCCTGTATGCTGCAATGCCTTGTGCTGCAACTTCTGCACGCTGCAATGCCTTGTGCTGCAACCCCTGCATGCTGCAGTCCCTCATGCTGCAATCCCTGGTGCCACGGTCCCTGCGAGCCGCAACCCTCCACGCTGCAATCCCTGCGCGCTGCAATCCCTCCATGCCACAATCCCTCACACGGGTGGTCCCTCTGCATGCACCGATCCACACTGCCCTCTCCCTCCCCACCCTCCGCCTCTCGTTAGGGCACCCCAGTGACTGCGCAGCCGCTCCCAGGTGTCACAGGAGGACCCAGTTTCTCCATTTATTTCCATTTGTCCCACTCTTGGATCCCTCTGCTCCATCCTGGCCTTGTGGGCTGTGCCAGGGCAAAACGGGGAAAACCGGGACTGGCATGAGCTGGGCCCTGTGCGGGATGGGGAGGCCCTGGAGCCCCCCACATCCCCGGTGCCCCCCGCAGCCCTGGGCTGGTCAGAGGCCGCAGCGATGGGCGC
The DNA here is from genome assembly GCA_009806455.1 of Tetrax tetrax. Taxonomy (NCBI): domain Eukaryota; kingdom Metazoa; phylum Chordata; class Aves; order Otidiformes; family Otididae; genus Tetrax; species Tetrax tetrax. The sequence goes on along the minus strand of WHYT01016759.1, from coordinate 104,384 downwards.
GCAGAAGCCCTGGGCTGGGTGCGAGGCGCGCAAGCCCCACCGCTTCTGCGCATGGGCACCGGCCCCGGCCCCAAGTGCCACCGAGCCCCTGCAGACTGGGAGGGTGTCGGGAAAGCCGTGTTAATTAGCTTTGTTTCCGCTGGAAATGCTGGCAGCCCTCCAAGAAATTCAGTGAGGTCACAGGTTGCCGTGGCAACGGGATGGAGCCGGCTGGAATTGGGAAGGGTGCTGGCATCTCTCGCAGGGAGCCGCTTGGCCTGGGTGCTCCTGGGACTGGGATGCGCACCCGGGGAACATGGCCCGAGCACTGGATCGGTGCTGGGAGGGCCAGAGCAGCCCTAGCTGGGAGCGGGAAGCGGCACCCCACTGCCCTTGCACCCCACTGCCTTCACACCCCGCGCCCGCCTGACCCTCTGGCTGCCATCCTCCAGCCAAACGTGCCCGCTGTTACCCGGCTTTCAGCTCCAGGCCTTTCCCCACCAGCACGGCTGACTCCTCCTTGGCCCTGCTCTCTGTTTTCCCATTTTTCCAGCCTGACCAGCGAGGTCCTGCATCCCCGTTCACCACAGCAGCCCCTGCCTGGGGTCCAAGCCTGCAGCCAGAGGTGCTCCCCGTGAGCAGCCCGTCCTGCCAGCTGAGCGCTGGCCCAGAATAACACCCAGAGAAGAGGGCGAGACGCTCTCCATCCCCCCCGTCTCTGCATTAGCCAGAGCGGAGCAGGCAGCGGCAGGTGGAGCGGGGCAGCGACGGCCGGGGCTGCAGGGCCGAGCCTTCCCACAGCTCGCCGACAGCCGGAGCGAGCCTGCTGCGCGTGAAATGGTGCGGCGGCACAGAGAGAGGGCCTTTGTGGGAAGTCTTGGATCCAATAACAACCTGGAAGCCAGCACTGCCAGTAATTCCTGTACTGGGCCAAAGTGGAAAAGCCCTTTCACCCTCAGGGAGCTGCGGAGCCCCCCGGTCGGCTGTGGGGCTGTGCCCAGGGACGCGGTGTACCCAGGGATGTGGTCTGCCCAGGGACGTGGTGTGCCTGCTGCCCATGGGGCGAGGGTCCCCGCTGCCCTCCGGTGCCTCACCGGCGTGGGCAGGCTGCTGTGAGGAGAGCAGCGCTTGTGGCACGGGGACGAGCAGCGTTTGGCTGCGGTGGCGTCAGCACCCTGCTCCCCAGGGAAGCGCTGGCTTAGCTCAGGCTCCCCTCAGGTGCCAGGGAGGGTCACGGAAAAAATAGCTGGCAGCTCGCGAGGCTCGAGCAAATATAGAAACTTTGATTTCTAAAGCAAAGGGAGGTTTATTTTTTGCGTGTGGCGTCTGCATCGATCGCTCCTAAGGCACTTGCAGCATGGCCCCTCTCTAGGAGAGCAGAGGTGATGCCTTCGCTGCGTCTCGCGGCCGCACAAGGAGCCGGCCCAGCGCTGTTGGACCATTGTTTTCCTTTCCCCCGAGGTTTCAGGCGCTCGCTGGCCCCTCGGGCTGCTGAGCGCATCGCTGGCTGAGCCGCCAGCTGAGGATGCTGACACTGAACATGTGCACAGCAACAAAAAAAAAAAAACCCCGCAGCCTTTCCCAGCTCCCCACGCGCTGTCGGGCAGCGTGGGCACTGGTATTTAGTGGCGGCTCCCCCAGCTCCTGCTCAGCCTCTCCCGTAAAGGCCGGGCTCGGCTGCCGCCCACGGGAAGCTGCCGGCAGCGGGCAGAGCCTGCAGGCGACTGGCACGGCACGGCACGGCACAGAGGCTGCTCGACGCGCTCCCAGCCTGACGGTGCCGAGACCGAAGCTGGGAGGTTGCACTCCTGTGACAAACTCCTTCCCTTCACTCAGGGAGTGAAACGGGCAGTTTTGGCCCATCAGGCTGGGAGGCATCAACCCAGGGTCGAGGCATGGACAGGACATTTGCGTTGTAAGAATGCGTTTTCCTGGGACATGGCATTGTTCCAGGCTGCTGGCAGCCGGGCACGCGCTCACTTTCAGTGCAGAGCATGGATGCCCGTTCCGCGTCCCCCAAGAGCATCTCCTCGGCGCGCAGCGCGTGTACGGCTTCCAGCTCAGTGGGCGTCGCTGGGCCGGCAGCACGCTGCTGCGCAGGGTTCTCCGGACAGGCTGCCGTGGCTGCCCAGCGGCACCCGTCTGCGGAGATCGGCACTCTCCTCGCAAAGGGGCTGGTTGCGGTGTGCTTTGGCACCGCCGTCGCTGCGTAACCCTCGGCATTGCCACGGTTGGGTTCCTTGGGTGGCAGCCGCTGACCAGGCACCAGGACCAGGCGCTCCCGGCACTGCCCAGCACCGGTCTGCAATCTGCAACACGTTCCAAGCTGGGAATAAACAACAGGACGAGCGCAGGTTTACGTGGGAACAGCATCTTCTCTGAACGTGCTATAAATCCCTTTTTGAGAGCAAATGGTTCTGGAAACCCACCGGGCACTTCCTCTGCTTTGAGTGTCACTGTTTCCACAGCCGGGGAAAGCTGAAAACGAGCCCCACAAAGGGGTTCTCTGCAAACACCGCGGAGTTTAACAACCCCCTCCCTCCTCTGCGAGGCAGCTCTGACATTATGTAAAAACGCAGACAGTGCCCGTGCGAGGCTGCAGAGCCGTGCGTGCCCAGAGCAGCACTCCGCTGAGGAATAACCCGCCGCTCCTGCATGCGTGAATCGCGGGCACCAGCACTTTGGTTTGCAGGCGTTGGCAGCCCAGCATGCGCTCAGCGGCCGCAGAGGGCCCGGGGCGGGATCCTGGTCCGTGAACCCACTTGGCAACGCGCACAGAGAAGGGGCTTTGCGTGTGCGTGGCATCGCGCGTGAAAGGCGTCCGTCAGCTGGGAGTCTGAAATGACTTGTGAGGTGGAAATTCCGGATGCCCCAAGGGGTGCTGCAGCGTGCCGGCCTGGAGAAGCTGCATGCTCGCCGCAAAGCGTTCTCCCCTCTGGCAGCTAAAATAAAAGCTGTTGGTGCAGCCAGGGACAGGTGAGGAGCGCTCGCTGGGGTCAGCAGCTGCATCCTGGCCAGGCAGCGACTGCGCCGGGCAGCGCGAGTGCCACCGGCCCCGCTGCCAGCACGGGCGTCCCTCCACATCTCGCCCCACAGCACCCGGCCGCAGGTGCTGGAGCGGAGCAGGCGGAGGAGCGTTTGCCTGAAGCATTGGTGGGGCAGAGGGATGTACAAATGGGGGCTCCTCACCAGCACAGGGAGGCTGTGAGTTCATTAGGCCGATTTGTCACCTAGAACCGAACTCCCCGCACCGGGTGTCAGGAAGGGGCTGGCTGCGCCTGACCCCCGGGTGCCACCAAGCCAGCCAGGCTGCGGAAATCATCCATTTGTTGAGGGTTTTCTAAATGGAAAGCTTAAGGACTGTTATTATGCTGTGCAAAATGATTTCAGCAGCCCTTTGAACCGCTAAGCTATTCTCTGGGAATCTCAGCGCCGGGGCTGACAGCGTGGTAATTTATGCCAGCAGCTCTCGCTTGCTCCCGCAGCCGGCAGAGAGGGCTGCCGGCACCGCTCCTCGTCGCGCAGGGCCTGATGCCTGCTTCACCCGAGATGCGGGGAGGAAGGAGTTGCCTTCCCACCTTTCATCATGTCATGGCATGCCCGGGACCTTCCCCTCCTGGAAGGGGTGTCGCTAACGCGGGTCACTGACATCCCCACAGAATGCTCCTGGGGCAGCGCGTCCTGCACGAGGGCCAGGGCTGCCATGCACACGGCCGCTGCCGGCACCGCATGCCGGTGCCGGGCATCCATGCACCCCGGGAGCTGTTGGGGACAGAGCTCGGCCGCTGCCGGCGGTTTGCATCGAGAGCAGCACCACGCTGCGGGAAGGCTCGCTTAGCATAGATACAGCAGTGATTTGGTAACCAACTGCTATTTTTAGGCATTTCTGAGACAAACTGGAGCGTTTCACAAGCCACTCTGTATTGCCGCTACAACGCATTTTATCTATTGGTGTGGTCCTGTACTGGCAGGCAGGCTCCCTGCTGTTACGTACGATATTTGCCACACGATAGACGGAACAACACTGAAACCTCCCCTGAAAATGGCAGCTGCAGGCTTTTAAAGACATGTCCTGTCCCTACAGGTACGGAGTATTTCCAGGTACAAGCATTCCCCTCTCACCGTGTCCGACTCTATTACTCTACGTCCGACGGGCAGTTTCCACACTGCAGCTCGCAGCGCTGCTGAATGGCCCGGGCTGGGCTGAACTGGGGGTGCCCAGCCCTGGGCACAGCCCCCCAGGCACCCCCCGGAAAGCACCCCGTGTCCCACAGCTGCCTCCTCCACGCTGTCCTCCCTCCCTCCCAGCTCGTCCAGGTCAGAGCCTCCACCAAACATCCCGCAGAAGCAGGACTGGGTGTTACAGAGTCTGCGGGGTCGGCCGCTCCTTTGCGTGTCAGAGCTGCAAGGACGCGGGGAGGCGGGAGCTGGGCAGAAAACGGGCAGCCCCGAGCTGCAGGCTGAACCGGGCATCGTCCCAGGGCGGAGAACAGACAGAGAAAGTGGAAGCACTTCTAAATAACATTCACCACAAACGTCCCGGTTAGAGAATTATTCCCCGCAAGAACCCAGCAAGGTGCCTGCGCGCCTGCTTTGTGCCTGCCTGGCTGCTGCAGCCCTCAGCAGCGTGGGAGCCCATTCCCAGCAGGATTCCCCATCTCCCCATGAATGCACACGTGGCAGCACTTCCCATCCCGCAGACTGCGGCTAAAGCTGCCCCTTTTACCCCCGAACACGTGGCACGGTGACATCTGCAGACAGAACAACTCGGCACGTTTTCCCTTATTAGGCTTCAGAGTCAACAGCACACTGCAGTGAAGTGGGGGCTACTCTGAGCTGCTGCCACAGGGACACAAAATTACTTTCCCCCAAGCCGAAGTGTAAAGCAGACCCGTGCTCCCCAGTCCCCTGACCCGCACAGCCCATGCCCAGCGCCAGCAGCGCGCACCCACCCGGGGTCCCGGCCCCGAGCATCCTCTGCAGGGTGAGGGCCAGCAGAGGCAGGAGTGCAGGGGATAAACCCAGCTTTAAACCCTTGCCTGAACCCGAGCCTCCGATGGAGGAGTGCGCTACTGTCTGTTCCCCAGTTAAACTAATATTGCATCTTATGGGTGGGGACGAGTAAACGAGCAATTAACAACCAAATGAGGTGTTAAATGTGACACTGGCCAGAGCAGGGAGGGAGCTGAATCCAAGGGCCCGGCTCTGTCTGTGGTGGGGCAGCCCCAGAGAGCTCTGTGCATGAGGGTGTGCGTGTGCACACGTGTACATGCACACGCGTGGGTAAGCGTGGAGAAAGCCCGCGCCCTGATCTGACCAGCGCTCAGAGGGCGGAGCTGGCCCGGGTGGGAGGGGATGCAGCACACCTCTGACAAAGAGCCCCCTCCCAGTCCCAGCAGGTGCACAAACACCCCAAAGTAACATTTCTCTATATATAATTACATAAAGGGGATTTTTTTCCAATTCACTGCTTTGACAAAGACTGAAGAGGGCTCCGATCCTCCCACCTCTCCTGAGCACACCGGGCCTTTATCCAGCGTCACTAAAAGCAGATCCAGCAAAGTCTATTTTTGACATCCGCAGACACGCGCGAAAGCCCGGCTCTGCTCTCCGAGCTGGGAGGATGGAAAAGGGCCAGGCTCAGCTCGCGACCCACCCGCGCACCAGGCACTGCCGGCACGGGGGGCTCACGCTGCTCCCAGGCGCCTGCTCCCCACGGGTAGGGGACAGGGATGAGGGGCAGGGGACAGGGATGAGGGGCAGAAGCGGGGCCCGAGCCCCCTTCCCTGGGAGGTGCGCAAAGGGGAGCCGGGGCTTGGAGCCTGCGCTGGGACAGGAGGCAGCACCCCGGGTCTGGCTCCTACCTAAACCCCTTTTGGCAGCCCGACCTGGGACAGGTAGCTTCAGACACCTGAAAACTAAGAGCAGGGTTCCTCAGCCCCCCCAAGCCCGGGACAGACAAGCTGCGTTAATGCCACAGGAGATTTTGGCAGCCAGGAACCAGGGAGAAGCTTTGGGGACGGCCGCCTCTCTGCCGGGTGGCTCCGAGCTCAGTGTGCAGGAGGTGCTGGGCAGCACAGCCGGATCACCTTGGCTAGTTCGTCCCAGGGCTGGACACGCCACACCCAGACGCATAATCCCCAGGGACACCTGGATTATCCCGGGGAAGTGAGACCGACACGCTGCAGGTGCTGCTGCTCCCGCAAACGGCCCTGCCCGGGGAGCTCCTGGCTGGAGTGACTGCAGTTCAGCTCATCTCTAATTAAGAATTTAATAACCGAGTCTCTGTGAGCAATTAATTACTTCTTGTCATGGAGCAATCGTTTCTCCCCGTCTCTCTACCAGCAGATCTGTAAAATGACAAAGCACTCCCGCATCTGCTGGGCAGCGATGGTTTGGGGGATGCTGGAGCTGCGGGACCCGGTCCGAGCGGGTGGAACGAGCCCTGGAAGCACGGGGCCACGGACACGCCGGGCGACGCAAGCGGCTGCGGGCGGGACACAGCTGTCCTTCGCTAAACCAGTTCGCTCCCCACTTGCCACGCGGCAAACACTCCACCATCACCCACTGCTCAGCTCCGCGTTAGCCGCTTACGCGGGAGGGTGGGATTATCCGCACCAAGGGCACGGGGGGCACCCACAGCCACGGCGTGGTCCTCCCGCACCCCGGCTCCACATGCTTCTGCTCCAGGGGCAGAGCACCCCACTTCCCCCGGCACCACGCACAACGAACCGGCCCGGATAATTACAGCGCTGCGCGATTAGTGCTGCACGAGGGGAAGGCTTGTCCGCAGTGTCCCAGCCATGCTCAGGGAAGGGGGCAGGGCGAGCCCCCCGCTGCCAGGCAGGCTGGAGGGACAGGCTGTCCCCCACAGCAGGATGCTGGAGCAGGGGCACGAACGGGTCTGGGGTGCAGAGAGCCAGCAGCCGGGGCCAGGCTCCTGCCAGGAGCTTTGGGCAGCCCCGGGGGCAGCTGCAGCTCCCCCTCCCCACGGCAGCCAGTGGCAGAGGGAATCCCGGGAGGCAGGGATCGCTCCCATCCCCAGGGGGGCTGCAGCTCCAGGGTCAGGGCAGCACCCCAGGGCCAGGCAGCGTCACCCCCATCACCCACAGCAAGCAGGGAGCCCGGCAGGCTGCAGGAGGTCCCACTGCACGTGCTGCGGGGACAGGGTGGTTTGGCTTCCGAAAATGGAAGCCATCCCCCCTGCCCAGCCAGAACCCCCTCAGCCAGTGAGGCCAAGCTGGCCAAGCTGGTTGCAGCAACAGTGAAGTTTCACACGTTGTTACCATCCCTCAGTGACTTTGCTGGGGTTTTTTGGCTGAGCTGGGTCACTCATGGACGTGGGCAACCCTTCTCATTTGTCCTGCACCTCCCACGGTGTGTTTCGGGCACACGTGTATCATCATCATCATCCTCACCTCGCAGAGGTGTGCGGGAGGCAGAGCGATTGGCCCAGGGTCCTTTGGGGAGTCAGGGGCACCGGCAGCCGTCAGCAAACCAGCACGAACACGGGCAGAGAGCGGCGAGCCCCCGGCGCTGCCCCGAGACCCACGAAGGGACCCACAGCCTTCCCGGAGCTCACCGGGGAAAAAGCGCCGGAGCTTGGCAGGCGCTGCTCGGTTCCCTGTTACAATGGGATGGGCTGTAACAGATCCCGTCAGTCACAGACGAGTGACAGATTTGGTTTTAATCAGATTAAGCAGCTGCTGCTGACAGAGCACATCCCTGCGCAGCCCGGGCAGACTGCTGCGAGCGGTGCCCGTGGGGGAAACGCAGCAGGAGAACGCCAGGGAGGGCAGCGACGGAGCTCGGCTGGCTCGTAAATATGTTTTAAAACCATTTTAAGCCAGGTGTGAGTGTCCCATCAGGGCTCAGCTGACACCGGGTTGGCCCTGGCACGCTGCTGCGGGCTGGCACCGCCACTGGGGCCAAGGCCGGGCTCTGGTCGGTGCTTTCACATTGGTTGTAGGAGGAAACAGCACAAAACATTTGCTAATGCAGGGAGATTCTTCTGGATACGGCAAATTAATCAGACGTGATTCATTCTTGTGCTTTCTCTGCGGGCCAGAGGCAGGTTGGGGGATTAGCGAGCCGGATGGGAACGCTGCCGTCATGCGAACCCAGCCGCCCAAAGGCTCTCCCGCTCGGATCCGGCCGGGCTGCCACGCCGGGGCTGGTTCAGGCGTCGCTGGCAGCAGGGAATCAGTCATGGGCTTGTTCAGCTCCTGTCCCTCCCGACCCTCCGCTCCTCTCCTAGGCAGCGGCCGCAGGGACCAGGACGCCAGCCCAGTCACCAGCAAAACGTGCTCGATAACACAAGCCCAAGTCCTCATCCCCAGAGGCTCCGTTGCCCCGTCCCAGTGGGTCCCTCAGCCCCAGTCACGTTTCGGGGCTGACCCACGGGTCACTTTAAGCCGTTTAACGTACGCACTGCTGACAGCAGCATCCCAGGTACCTGAGCTGCCAACCGCTGCACCAGAGCCCACGGCAGCAGCGTTGCCACTGCGCCGGCTCGGGCTCCCATCCCCGCCACGGCCACCACCAGATCCCACTGCCGGAAAAGGAACTCCATCGCCCTTCGTTACATTCTTCATTAATGGAGCCTGGGACCAGCCATTGCTGAGCCTCAGGCCGGGCTGACGGCGGTGCGGGTGGCCTGGCCGGACTTGGCACTGCCGGCACCAAGCATGCCCCACCACCAGCCCCCCACCCTGGGGTGCAGCTCCCCGGGGCTCATCCATCGCTCGCCATGGGGCTGCCCCCCGGCACGGCTGGCAGCAACCCAAGGGGACGGCCCACCGGAGGGATAAGCCGGCAAAAAGCCCTCCAAAAGCTGTGTTCCAGGTCAGCCTGTCCTGCTGCAGTCGGAAGCAATGACGTGAGCTGGCCATCAGCGCAGCGAGCGAGCAGGATCACATTGCTTTGGCGACCGAAATCCCAGCGAAACACATTGCACCGGCACCTCGTGGAAGTGAATCACCGGCACTTCCACACCCTTACAAAACCAGAGCCTGGGGGCCACAGGCTGCTCCTCCCTGGCCTCCGCAGGCTCGGCTGAGTGGGTCACAGGGAGCGGATTTGCCACCGGCGCCCAGCACACCCCGTGCCAGGCTCCACCAGCATCTCTGCGCCGCTGACACCTCTGGTACCCTCACCTGCCCGGCCACTGCAGCACCAGCCAGGGCACTCCAGGCCTCCGGAGCAGTGCAGATCGTTCCTTCCCTCAGCCTGAGCAGCCTGGTCCAGCTTCTGCCTTTCGAGATTAACGAGCCATTTACACCCATCTAGGGCGCTGGCTCGTGTCTGCTCCCGCTCCCCGGGCAGAGGCAGGGAGCGTTCTGGGTTTTGGTCAGCCAGGGTCATCTCCTGGACTGATGCTCTCCGAGCTTGCTGCCCAGTGCCGGTGCGATGCCCATCGCTTCCCAAAGCCCCGTCCCCAGCCCTGCCAGGTGGCAGCACCGCAGGCAGCCCGGTGCCCTCCAGCACTACCACAGTCTCACCTCTTAACAAAGAGGGTGTCTGATTTTAACATTTTTATCCCATTAACTATGCAAAATCTCTGCACATTTCATTCAGCCAGCTCCTTTAACCCTGGTTTTACTCCTCCACTGTACGCACACAGCATCGATCCCCCCTCACCAAGCCCCTGGAGCTCCCGGGGGACAGTGCCTGATGGCCCCGTAGCAACTTCTGAACATCACCAAGAGTTCCGTACGTACGCCTGCACCGTGCTTTTAGTGACGTAATTTCCACCGTCTTGGGCCAAAGACAGTGGCACACCCGAGTTACACCGACGCGCTTCAATACCGGTGCCGCTCCACCGTCCCGGGGCGTTTCTGTCCCCACGCAGCCGGGTCCCGCAGGGACGCTGCAGCAGATCTCCGCTGTCGGTGGGGTGGGGATGCACAGGATGCAGCATGCACCCCGGTCACTCCCAGCCCTCCGAATTCAGCCGCTCCAGCCCCGGACCGTCACATGTGCAGGCTCCAAGAGGAGCAGAGCATTTGTACTACGTTACTGCTGTAGCCATAGCTCACTAAAAATAAAGATTGCTTTTTTTTTCCTCTTTGCAGCAAGTGAAAACGGGTGATAAAAATCCCCATGAATACTTCATCAGGCTGCCTGCTTTCCCATAGATTTTCTGCCGCCAGGAGAGCGCTTCCAGCAGCCGCTGGTGCCTGGAAACCAGGGCCGTGGGGGAACCCAAATCAATCGCTTCTGAAAGAGGGAATTTTCTGCTAAATCCTATTGCTCCTGGTGGCATTATCCACGCTGCAGCACTGCTGGCAGCTGGAGTGATGGTTTTTCCCCAGGACAGAGTGAAGGGGTCAGTGTCCGGGGCTGGTGAACCCCACCGCTGGCACCTTCACTGCCCTGGCCAGGGGAGCACGCGCAGAGGCGTGGGGTGAGGACAAGCGGCACCAGGACGAAAATACAGCAAGGAAGATCCATCTGGGAGCTGCAGGGACAGCGCAGGCTTTGCAGGCTGATGGGCCATTGGCCAGGGGAGTTTGAGGAGGCAAAGGTCCCCTCTGTCCTGCCAGCTCCGGTTCTAGCGGGGCCCAAAGCCACCTCCTCCACTCCCCAGCACGCGGGGCTGCCTGGTCCCTCACCGGCCTGCACTGGGGCCCAGCTCTGGAGCAGCTGCCCATCCCTGCCCCTTGCCCACCCCATGTTCCACGGGGTTTGCGGGCTCACTGCATCGTTCTCGCTGCAGGGGACCCAGCACCCAGAGAAGAGGGCTGCTCTCTACGATAGGGCCTGAAGAGCAGCATCCTCGCATCTGTCTGAGCAGACACTGAATCATACGGCAAGCTGGCATTTAAAATAGCTACATTCCTCTTTTTAGCAAAAATATTGCTCCTAAGAGGAGCAGGCTGAAAGGGATGCTGTCTAACGAACGGCGATACCGCACAGCGAAGGGCGCAGAACCCCCTGCCCGGGGTGCTGCTGCAGTAATCGCTGTAGCACCTGGGACCCGGCCACGGGTCAGGGCTGTTGGTCACCATCCCGCCCCCATGACCAAAGGCTTTGCCAACATCCCCGGGGCGAGCAGACGCCCTCGCCGGCTTTGTTGTGGGGGCAAGGTGAGGGGCTGGCACAGAGCAGCGCCCCTGGCACAGGCAGCAGCTGCCCCCCACCCTCCTGGCCCCCTGAGCCCCTGTCCTCGTGGGTGATCCAGCCCACGCGAGTCTCCAGTCCCCTGCCCTTGGCACCGGCCGTGCGCGACGGCTCGCCGAGCCCTGCCAGGGACAGGTACGGCTCGTCCGGTGTGACCTAGTTAGCAGCAGCGAGGTGCGGCGCCAGGAGACGAACAAGGTCTGTCTCAAACCCGACCGAGCCCGAGGCATCCATCCCTCCCTCCGGACCCGCGGGAGCCCTGGGCTTGTTTCCCCCGCACCGCTGGGGCGGGTGCACAGGAGGCGGCAGCACCCGTTTTCTGACTTCAGGAGATTTCCATGAGTCTGTCCCAAACCCCATTCACCGGCACCCTTGCTGAGGCAGAGGTGCACAAAATCAGCCCTGCTTTCCAGTAACAGCCCAACAGCCAGATCCTCCCCTGCCTTTTCCAGGTGCCAGCCCTTGCACACGCAGGGCTGCAGCAGCTCTCACCACCCGCCGCACCCCGAGCAGTGCCCAGTTTGCCACTGCCCACAGCCCCAGGAGCTTTCCAACTCTTTCCAACCCTCTGAGCTCCTCCAAATCAAAGCATCTGCTCAGACAAGCCCAGCTCTTGTGCAACCTCGGTCACCCCACCCCACCCCACCAGCGTTTACGTAACCTGGGAACCTCCTTCTGTATTGCTCATTGAAGCAAAAATTAAAAAGATTGAACCACACCGGTGGCCACAAGCAGGCACGGCCCCAGGGGCATCGCAGGTGGGACGTTCACCCGCCCCGCCACATTGCCTTACCCGGGACGAGCATCCTCCGCCGGCACGCACAGCGCTGTGGGCGCCCGGCTCTGGCGAGGCTGCATCCGGAGCAGAAATTGCCTTGCAGAGGAATTCACTATTTTCTCCTGCTCTTCTTGTGCACACAGTTGGCACTACAGAGAGATTCCCAGAGGAATCACCAGCACTTGGCCTGGGTGGTCCCAGCACAGCCACCAGACACAGCACAGCCCCCACAGGAACCCCACAAGTACATCTCCCTCCCTTTTATTCCTGAAAATGACCCCAAAACGCCCACACCAGTGCTGCCTGCCCTTCCTCCTGTGTCACCCACTGCACCTGGTGATGGCTAACAAGGGCTAATTAGCCTCCAGCTCTGCTCTGCCCTCCCAAAGAGCTCCCCCAACTCTGAGCCCCCGGCCCTGGGACAAGCAAGTGCCCCAGGGCTGCTCAGCTGGAGGTGCGGGGTGGGGAGACACACACAATAAAGCCTGGCTTCCCTCGATGGAGGATGTTGGACAGCGGAGGCACAAGCCCGTGAGCACACACAGTACAGGGTATCGTCTCGTGGCAGGAAGGTTTCCCGTGAAGGCACACGGCAGCACTGCGGAGATTGTTATTTGGCACCTGAATCGGCACTGAGAGCCAAACGTCAAACAACCTTTTAAACTTTCGCATTTTGCGTGTTTCAGGTGTTCAGCACGGTGACACAATGACGGCGCACACCCCCACCGCCGGCCGGCGCGGGCGAGGAACAACGCAGGTCTGCGGGATCCAAGAGCCCCCCAGCCTGGAACCACGCCGGCCGGCCAGCTTCCTGCGATTTCACGGCCGATTTTATTGGTACAGAGAGATTTGATTTTTTTTTTTTTTCCTGAGCTGGTCTGTTCATAATGGTGTGAAACCAGAAAAAGCAGGAATTCCTGCGCTGAGGAACAGCGGGAAAAATACGGTGTAACGGCACAAGGTTTGGCCCGGCAGTGGGAGAAGTGAGTTCCAAACGCCCGCTGAGTTCTGCTGCATTCGAAGGAGCCCTTCCGAGCCGCCTGAGGTGTCATGAACGTTGGATTTCGTCTCTCTCTTCCAACTCACTTCAGTAAATGGCAAAAAATACCACTGAAATACGGCAATTGGCAGCACTGGCTGCACAAATAAATAGGCTTGTCATCATTTTAGGTTTTTTCCATTTTCTGAGTTAAAAAACTTCTGGATGCCAAATGCCGCCCGCGGGACCCGTCTCTGTGTGTACACACAATTAGCAGGAGCAACAGGGCTGGATCGGGGCCGGGGGAGGCATGAATATGACCTCTGCGTGTCTGCACCTTGGCTGATTTACATGTATTTTACAAAAAATAAAAATAAAAAGAAAAGAAAACCCCAACTGGTTGGCCAAGAGTTGAGCAAAGAACATCTCTGCTGGGAAATGGGGTCTGGGACGAGGGCAGAGGCCCAGCCAGTTGCGCCGCCAGTGGGTGCGGGGACCCCAAAACACCCTGAGTTCACATGGGCTGGGACATGCTCTGATCTGCCGGGGGATCTGCACCCCGTTCAGCCCGGCTGCTCCGTACGGGAGCCTCGGGTACCCGAGACCCCCAGCCGCATGGCAGCCGTCCTGGGAGGGGGCATCCGAAACGCGTGGGGACGCCGCAGCCCGGGGTCAGGACGCGGTGGGCTGCAGAGCCCAAGGCCGTGCGGGCGCGCGGCACCCCTCGCACAGGCAGCGATATATTTAGCCTGTCTCCGCCACAAAAAGGCTGCGCAGAGCCGGCACAGCTGTTCGGATCGGGTTTGCGTTCGCTGGTTTAACCGAGGCCGTCAGAGCCACTTGTCCCTGCTGTTGGCTGCCGGCGTGGAAGCCTGTCAGCGAGCTGTCAGAGCAGCTGCCGCGGCGGGGCTGAGTAGCAGGGCGGGTGCCAACCGCTGCCGAGCGCGTTGTTTTGGGGATGGATTTGGAAACGCAGCTGAGAGGGAAGGGGCCGTGTCTGCAACAGGAATTGTAGGATGTCGGCTCTCCATGCGGTTTTTGCAATTACAGCACATAATTCCACAAAGCTGCTCCCGCTCCGACAGCTTCGTGGAGTACGTCCGCTCAGGGCACCCTTACTGCGAGCGAGCGGATTGCTCCTGGATCCCTGCTCAGTCAGAAAACTGGGAAACTGTGAGGGTGAAGGTATCCATCCCTCCGGCACGGGGATGGCTGTGCGGGCACAGACCCCAGCTGGGGGCTCGGGGGTCTCTGTCCCCCACGTGGTGGGCTGCTTCCGCTGGGGGAGAAACCACGGCCACGGGGACTGTGGTTCCCCAGGACCAGCGCAGCCCCCCGCAGCATCCCCACTCCTCTCCCGCTCCGTCCTGCTGCAAGCTGAGGTGGAGGCGAGACCCGAGGGGGCAGGAGACCCCCAGCCCCATCCCCTCCACTCCCGGCCCCCCGACTCAGACCCGCGCAGCCCCCAGGACGGATCCAGCCCCGATTCCTCTCCTCCCAAGCGGCAGTGCAGCCATTGCGGGACTTGGCTGGCAGTCAGAGCGGCGTGAATCAGCGCGGTAACATTTCCAGGGCCTCGCCGAGATCGGCACGTGGGCGGCGGGGAGCTGGCAGCCCCCCGCGCCGGGGGAGGAGGGCAGGGGAGCAAAGATGTGCTGGTGGAGGAGGAAGGACAAGCATGGTCCAGGTGGATCCGTCTGGAGCGGGAGCCCATCCTGGGCACCCGCAGTGGGCTCTGAACCCCGCACGGCTCAGCACTGTCGGCATGGCCCCGGGCATGGCCGGCTCACAGGCTGCTCCTTGGAGGAAGAGCCCCGACAGAGAAAACCCCAAACTCGGGGCGGCCCCAAGGGGTCAGGTTGGTGGGAGGCTGTCGGCTGCATCCCGCGTCCACAGCATCCCGAGCGGAGCAGCCTCCGGCCGGGGCTCTGGACTCTCCCTCCCCACGGCCGCCTCAGCCGGTTACATTTATAACAAAAACCCGTAGCAAAGCCCACGCTCTCTGCCAGAGGCCGACAGCGAACAGAGCCCCCCAGGCACACGTGCACCGGGGGCGGTGGCGCAGCGGGACGGCGGACGGGGCAGCGCGCGGGCTGGGTGACGTGTGCCCCTTGAGACGCAAAATCGCAGGAGTTCACGGGTGTGCAGCACGCCAGGGGCTGTTACCTGCGTCCAGAGCTCCTAAAATCAGGACAATTAAATTAAATTAAATGGCCCAGCCACCTCGGCACAGTGACAGTGGACACAGCATCCGTGCACAGGGCGGCTCTTCTCGCCGGCCCTCGGCCAAGGATGCCGATCTGGGGACACCGGGAGAAACCTTCCTCGGTGACACTGCAGCTCAGGCTCAGACAACACCCCATCGCTGCTTGCCTGAGACGGTGCCAGGGCAGAGGACAGAAAACCCCCCATTAGCCAACGTCCCACGCCCCTGCAACATCTCCCACCAGGTCAGAGACCTCCCGAGCGCCACGGCGTTACCCCCACGCCACAGGCCCCTTCTCCGGATGGCCTGCACGGCAGCGGCGAGAGCTCACACGGCTCCGCGCGCCACAGGGACGCCCAGCGACGCCGCCCGCCGCACGGCCATCACTCCCCGGGCAGCCCTGCGCCTCCATCTCCGCTCCTTTTGCGGCTCTGTAATAGAAGTGGTGAATGTAAAACAAAACAAAAAAAAAAAGCATGATCTAATTAGCAGCCTTCAGCTACAGCACTGAATTAGCAAAAAAAAAAGTGAAAGTGGGTTTAATTAAAACTGTTGCTGGCAGAGAATTTTGATTAACTGATGTAATGCATTAAACTGCAAATCCCAGAAGCTTAAATGACAGATAAAATAGCACAAATGGTTTACAAATTAATTTACTTTTTTTGAAAACAAGCATGCTGCACATTATTAAAAATTAATTAGTCATAGAGGGAAGATCTCGCACCAAGGTTGCAGCGGCACGGCTGCCGAGATGATGCACACGTCCATGCGCGGCTGGCTGTTTCCTGGAGCTGCAAATCCCGGCTGGCCGAGCCGGGGCACCGCAGGCTGCGCAGCCCGGCCAGGCTTCGCCCCGAAACGCAGCACCCCGAGCAAGACGGCCCTGCGCCCCGGCTGGGGCACCGCGTCAGCGCCCGGCTGCGCCAGGCCTTGTGCCAAGGATGGGCGATGTGGGAGCGCAGCACCCCTGCCCCCTGCGTCCCCCCCGCCCCACTGCCACGTCCCCGGAGTGGCACAGGGGGTGCAGCCGGGGCACGGGGCAGGACGGATGCGCTGGCAGCCATAGCAGCACCAACACCTCCGGAATCCAAGGCTTTTTGCAGTGGCTTTGCTTCCCAAGGGACAGGTGTGCCCAAGGGGGTGGCTGTGCCCCGGGCCACGCAGGGCCCCGGGACAGGAGCCATGTGACAGGTGACACGAGGGTGCAGCCAAAATGTGGTCAAGAGCAGCAGTGTTAAACGAAAGTGGTTACCGACACCATGCTGTGTTTTTCTTTTTTTTTTTTGGTTCCCCTCATTTGACACATTTTGGTGATGTTTCCCTGCCCAGTTGCCATGGCGACTCACGTTATCCTCCCAGCTGCTGTGTGCATCCCCTCCTTGCCTGCCCGCCATGGGTCTGCTGACCGCTGGGCACCGGGACCCCCAGCCCCAGGGCTGCCGCCCGCGTGGCCACACCGCCCAGACGGACCCTGGCACCGCCAACGCCACCGAGGGTCCCGGCGTGACTCAGGCCGCGGGCTGCTCCTCAGCCAGGGGCTGCAGGCGGGCAGCAGCCACGGGCACAGCCCTGCCACCTTCCTCACCCAAAATCCCCAACACAGCCCCATTCCAGGGTTAAACACCCTGAGGGGTGGATGGAGCCCCGTCCCCCACATCCCCACCCTGTGCCCCCAACACTCCCAGCCCCTCCAGCCCTTGCTGCCTGCGGTCCCCCCGTGGGGAGGCAGGCAGATGGACCGCCGTTACGTATCCCTCCTTTCCCTAGGAAACCTGGCTAAAACCCCACAGAACACAAAAATAGGAGAACGCTCTTCAGGGAAACAGGATGTGGAACAAGCAGCGCTGAGAACATCCAGGTCATCCCCACCGCCTCTCCTCACAAAAACATCCTTACAGTCGCCGTACTCAGATTTCTGCTCGGCCCCAACGGCCCCATCTCTCAGAAACCCAGGAAGCGCCAGCGACTGCAGCCAAGCCGTGAGCCGACGGGCTGGGCTGGTGCCCAGGCTCCGTGGCCAGGTTTGTCCTCAGTCCCACAGGATGGTGGGCAGGGGAGCCTGGTGCCACTCGGGAGCACTCCCTGCAGCGTGGCACTGCAGGCAGAGCCACCCCACTGCCGGCCCCACTGCGTGCCCCACTGCCTGCCCCACAGCTGGCCCCACAGCTGGCCCCGATGCCACCGGAGATGTGAGTGGGGCTGGAGATCAGGAGCCCTGACCCCAACAACCCAGGCGGGTCCATCCCAGTGCCAGTGCCCCACCAGCCGCCCATGGGCCCCGCGGTTCTGCTCCGCTCTGCAGAGCGACCGGGACCCTCCTGCGCGCAGCCTCGGCTCTCCCCTTCGCTGCGGCACAGACCCACCCGCTTGCTGGTAAGCAGAGCCAGCACAGAGCCAGCCCACGCCCCACACGCCACAGCACAGCGCTGCCCCACGGTACGCAGCATCCGCCGAGGGAACGCCATCGGCCTCGCGGGCCCAGTCGCAGGGAGGGAAGGACAACGTCCCGCTCACACGTGGGGTTCGGGCAGCCAGCGCCCCCCGACGCATTGGCGGGGTGAATGGGGGAGCCTCGTCCCGCATGGGAAACGCGCTTGGGTTCAGCTGTGGCCGAGTGGCAATTCCGGCTGGCTGATTTCAATCCGTTGCAGATTACACGGACGTTCCCAGGAAGACGGGCTGTCAAATCGCATCTCATTACGCATTCCGGGTACGCTTTCCGCATGCCCTGCCGCAGCGGCCATCTCTGGCAGCGTACCCGGGGTGCCGGGGCAGCCCAGCCGCCCAGAGAGCCCCAAAGGCTGCTGCGGGAGAGTCACTGCATCCCAAACTGGAGGAGCGCTGTCCCGAAAGCCACCGCTGCTCTTCATTTAGCGCCCTACCCAGCAGCCGTCAGTATATTCTGCCAGGAGACGCGGATGTTGAGGTCACTTGCAGGATCCTTGGGTGACACCGAGCGGCGGCCTCGGCCCGCGGCCGGCTGCAGAGCACCCCCCCACCTGCAGTGCTTCCCAGCCCTGGTGCCCAAGCTGGCACCGCAGTCCCCGGCAGAGGAGAAGCCTCACAGTGTCCCTCTGTCCCAGCAGGCAGAGACCAGGTGGTGACAGCCATCGGGCACGTGGGGACATGATGGTGGGGTCAGGGGCTGTGCTCCCCAGGCCAGGGCCATGTCCTCCCCAAGCACAGCCGGCTCCCAGGGCTTTGCCTCAAGCACAGTGACAGGTCCCCTGTCCGCAGAGTGCCCGTCACCAGTCCCCTCCAGGCGCTTGTTCTCTGAAACCCGAGCTGTGACCTGCCTTTGGCGGTGCCTCATTTCTGCCTGAAGGAGTTTAACCCTCAGGCTGTGGCGAGGCTGGCTGTGATTCCCGTACGTCCAGCGGCTGCTGGACACCAGCCAGAACCTCCTCCATCACGTACCGGTGCGTTAACAACTCCCATCCAGAAAGCCCCCTGCTCCCTTTTAAGAAGTACAAGGGTGGCTGCTGCTTGGGTGGCAGGAGGGTGTCTTGTCACGGTACACAAGCGCTCAAGGAGCCCCGAGCCAGGGCTGCACGGGTCTGGCATGTCCCAGGCCGTCACTGACCGTGGGAAAGGCTTCTGCACTTCCCAGTAAAGTGCCAGTTAACCCACAAAAAATGCGGGCAGAGAGCGGCCGGCCCTGCGGACACCCAGTTCCTGCCCTGCTGCGAGGGTCAGGATTGGGAGTCACGTCTCGGGGGTCTCTGCTCCCTGTCAGCACAACCCCTCAGTAAGGACAGTGTCAAACCCAGCTCCTGCTTCCCCTGGCCCGTGCTGCGGAGGGGAGCTCCGCTCGGACACAGCCCCGTGCCAGAGGGAGAGGTGCCACGGCCCTGCCCTCGGGATCTTGGATGCCAGTGGCGCAGGCAGCAGCTTGCATTTTAATCCCATTAGCATTTTGTTAATTGCTGACAGTCGTTTTTCGGGCAGCACTGATGCCCTTTCACGCTCTCGGTCGCTGCACAGCATCGCCAGGGATCCATTCGGATGGCACATCTGCAATGGGCTCCGCTCATCCCAACTCACCTGCATCCGGCTTCCATGGCAACCAGGGCTGGGGACCGCTGGCCAGGCACTGTCCCAGCTCCTGGCCCTGACGACCAGGGAGGCACCGGTGCCAGTGCTGGGCACCCCAGAGAGAAACAGAGCAGCCAACAGTGGCTGCTCGGACAGCTGAAAACCAGGAGTGGACTTCACTGGCCACACGTGGGTTCTCGCTACAACCGAAATACCCGGCTGGTTCGGGCCACGCGCCCCTCCACCGCACTGGGAGGAAATCTCCTTTTCCCCAGGCGTGGGCAGGGAAATGGATGCACAGCCCGCTGCCCTGCTCCCGGAGTGCTGGTAAAGCGGCGTGTTTCGTGGCCGGTTTTGCTCATGAATACACACAACCGTTAACAGCACGCTTTACACTGGCCCCTGGGAAGCATTTCTGCAATTTCTTGCTAGAAACCCTCTAAATGCACCACTTCCCCGATCCCCCGTGGAGGTGTTTCCACAAACAGAAACCACTGGGCTGCTGCATGTGAGCGCAATCTACTGAATCATTTAAAAACCCCGTCCCGCTCACCTTCTCAAGGCGCGTGGCGGCAGGGGGAGCCCAGGCCGTCGCACCGGGGCAGCAGCTCTGCCGAAGCCCGCAGAACCGTTCTGCCTGCTGGCTCCGCTCCCCGGAGCAGATCTGCCCTACGCCGTGAGGGGAGCAGCTACAAAGGGAAAAGATGGAAAGACAAGTGGCATCGTTTCTGTGCTGTCACGAGTGGGAAATAAACCCTGGCTTCTGGGATGCTGCTCCGCCACGGCAGCATCTGTAAGGCCCTGGAAAATACGGCCCACAGCTGGGCTTGGCCCCGGCTGCACAGCCGCCCGACCCCACCGTCCAAGCCGAGCCCCCGTCACCGCGATGCACCAGCTACCCCAGGGCAGGCCAAAACCTGCTGGGAGAGTTTTGCCCCCGTCCCCCTGGCCAGGCAGCCCGGTGTGTGCGGCACACACCGCAGCCGCCCCAGCACAGGGCAGCGGGTCCGGCTGGTCCCCATCCCTGGCCAGGATGCGTGCGGGTACCATCGTGCTTGGAAATCCCACAGCAGCGAGCAAGGGCGGTGCGGAGCACAGCCCTGCCCCAGCCCCTCTGAACCCCCTTTTCCTCATGGGCGGGGGCCGGGGGCCGGCTGGGCAGGCAGTGAGCCCCCGCTGTGCCCGGCCGGCATGTTTTCCGTAAGTCAGCTGATAAACGGGCTGTGCACGCGCTTGCGTTAAACAAGCAGCCTGAATTTGAAAATAACCCATCTGCCAGGCTCGCTCCCGAGCATTTTTTGGAAAACCCCACGGGCAGGTGCAGGTGCCACATCAATATGTCAGCGCTGGGATGACGAGTTCATAATATTTTCTGCCTGCATTCCACTGTCTCCACATATTAGCAAACAGGCTGCTCCCCAGTGCTGCTCTCCAGAGCCAGGGGTTGCAGATTTAATAACAAAATCATCGTTGTAGATCATTAGTTGGTGATTCAGCATGGAAATACCTCATTATCACTTAAGCGTGTGCAGTAGGCAACTTATGAAAACCTCTGAATTATGACTAATTAAGTGCAGGCCGAGAAATATCCTGG
>WHYT01016759.1:62007-72396 GCA_009806455.1 Tetrax tetrax | reverse complement strand
GGGCAGGGAAATGGATGCACAGCCCGCTGCCCTGCTCCCGGAGTGCTGGTAAAGCGGCGTGTTTCGTGGCCGGTTTTGCTCATGAATACACACAACCGTTAACAGCACGCTTTACACTGGCCCCTGGGAAGCATTTCTGCAATTTCTTGCTAGAAACCCTCTAAATGCACCACTTCCCCGATCCCCCGTGGAGGTGTTTCCACAAACAGAAACCACTGGGCTGCTGCATGTGAGCGCAATCTACTGAATCATTTAAAAACCCCGTCCCGCTCACCTTCTCAAGGCGCGTGGCGGCGGGGGGAGCCCAGGCCGTCGCACCGGGGCAGCAGCTCTGCCAAAGCCCGCAGAACCGTTCTGCCTGCTGGCTCCGCTCCCCGGAGCAGATCTGCCCTACGCCGTGAGGGGAGCAGCTACAAAGGGAAAAGATGGAAAGACAAGTGGCATCGTTTCTGTGCTGTCACGAGTGGGAAATAAACCCTGGCTTCTGGGATGCTGCTCCGCCACGGCAGCATCTGTAAGGCCCTGGAAAATACGGCCCACAGCTGGGCTTGGCCCCGGCTGCACAGCCGCCCGACCCCACCGTCCAAGCCGAGCCCCCATCACCGCGATGCACCAGCTACCCCAGGGCAGGCCAAAACCTGCTGGGAGAGTTTTGCCCCCGTCCCCCTGGCCAGGCAGCCCGGTGTGTGCGGCACACACTGCAGCCACCCCGGCACAGGGCAGCGGGTCCGGCTGGTCCCCATCCCCGGCCAGGATGCGTGCGGGTACCATCGTGCTTGGAAATCCCACAGCAGCGAGCATGGGCGGGGGCCGGGGGCCGGCTGGGCAGACAGCGAGCCCCCGCTGTGCCTGTCCCGCTCTCCGGCCGGCATGTTTTCCGTACGGGCTGTGCACGCGCTTGCGTTAAACAAGCAGCCTGAATTTGAAAATAACCCATCTGCCAGGCTCGCTCCCGAGCATTTTTTGGAAAACCCCGCGGGCAGGTGCAGGTGCCACATCAATATGTCAGCGCTGGGATGACGAGTTCATAATATTTTCTGCCTGCATTCCACTGTCTCCACATATTAGCAAACAGGCTGCTCCCCAGTGCTGCTCTCCAGAGCCAGGGGTTGCAGATTTAATAACAAAATCACCGTTGTAGATCATTAGTTGGTGATTCAGCATGGAAATACCTCATTATCACTTAAGCGTGTGCAGTAGGCAACTTATGAAAACCTCTGAATTATGACTAATTAAGTGCAGGCCGAGAAATATCCTGGATCAGAACCACAGTCATCCATCGCAGAGAATAAAATACGTGAGCGAGGCCCACCCCGCTCCCGGACACGGCGAGGTGAGGGTGCCAGACGTTATTGTAACTGAGCCGTACGCGGGGAGACGCAGCGCGCTGCTCCTTCCATCCAGAAGCGCTGGGACACTTAGCAACAGGAACCTCTAATTAACAGGATTATTAACATCTGCAGCATGCTAATTAATTTCTGTATTAATCATGAGAACTTTGAACAGTGGCAGATTCAGAAATCTCTTTGAAACAAACCCGGTTTGCTTTGCAACAGCTGACCCCTCCGAAACCGGTCACTGTGCACCCCGCTCCCGCTCGGCTCCTCCCGGCCTGCAGGGCTGGAGCTGTCGGTGCTGAAAATGCGGGGTGCCCCGGTGTGCCCCCACCTGGGACGCCACGTCCTGGCAGCCCCCACACCCCACGGCTCCTGGTGGGATCTCCAGGTTGGTCCCCAGTGGTCAGTGGGAAGCACGGGAGATGGAGTAGCTGCCCAGCCAGCCTCTCGCCCTAAGAACGGCTCTAAAATAAGATTTAATACACTCTTGCGTCCTGTCAGGGCTTTAAATAGCTGCTTGCAGTTCAAATTTTAAAAACTGTTGAGTTCAAATCATTTGTGACAACTTGAGAGCCAAAAATAAATGGGAATGAGGAAAGAGGAGGAGCCCATCCCCACCGAAGCTGCCGAGGCAAAGGGCCCATGGGCTGAGCCCCCCAGGTGCCACCGAGGCCGAGGGGTGAGAGCGGGTTGTCACGAGGGTCACCCCGGGGGGCTGGCCCCACGGTCACCCCATCCTGCTCGGCATCGCCTCCCAAATCCCACACCTGCACCCTGTGCCCCCGCACGGGGGGCTGGCAGGGCAGGGCAGCCTCGCTGCGGTCGCCCGGCACCCTGTGGTTGTTCGCTCGGCGCACCCCGTCCCAGACAGCGGTACCCTGTCCCGCCACGGGACACCCCGGGGTGTCGGCACCAGCGCCACCCGCCCCGCAGACGCATGTCGTCCCACGCGTGCTGGCGACGGTGCAGGGAGCAGGGAGAGCGTGTCCCGCGCACGGTGTGAGTGGGAGGGCGCGGACGGGGGCTTGGCCGTGTTTACCCTGCAGGGCCGGTGGTGGGAAGGATGACTTTGACCGGGAAATTAAGCCAAAACGACATGCGAGCCGAGGAAGAGGGTATCTCCGAAATGCAAAGTCACCAGAGGGGCTGTCTGACTGCGTCGGGTTTTCATTTTGATCCATCGCAAAGATGTTCTTTTACCCTCCAAAACGTTGGGCTCTATTTTAAATCCGTTGGTAACAGGAAAAATCCGGGGAGCACTTGCTCGTCTGCATCTCCAAAGCCAGAGACCTGCAGACCCTATTGCGAGTTTGCTCTGCTTTTTACAGATAGGACGAGCTCTCCCGAGGAGGCAGGGATGAGCAGCCCGTTACCTCCCCGGGTAAAATAGCAAATTCTGGTCCAACACCCCAAGAAGCCGCTTGGCACAGCAGGAAAACGGCCGTTCCCTGCCGGGGGGACAGACCCCCGCCCTGGCCCTCTGCCCCGCGTCGCCCTCGGGGAGGGGGCCGTGCCCAGCCCCACCAGCACGCCCAGGGTCGGTGGTCTCCGGAGCAGCGGCCCGGCGGGGGCTGCCCAGGCGGAGCCGCTCCGGGGGCTGCACGGGGTCTGAGCGCCTTTTGGGTGGCACCCGCGGGGACATCCGCGACCCTCACCCCCTCACTGCTGCGACAGCCCGGGAGCGGCTCCCGCGCCGGGGACAGCCCTCCGTCCGCCGCGGGTCCCTCCCGCCGGCAGCCGGCCGGGTGGGCTCTCCGCCCAGGAATTTCGGGGCCGTGAAACCCCCCCTCCGCGCCGCACAGCCCTACCCGCATCCCTTCTCACGCCTTGCCCCCTGAGACCCCCCCCAGGGCGGGGGCGACCCGCGCGCCCCGCGGGGCTGGGTCGCCCACCGCTGCGTGGGGCAGCCCCCCGCTGTCCCCCCACCTCTCCGCTCTGCGCCTGCCACACGCGCCCGGCCGTAAGCAATCGCCGCTCGTGGGCTTTCCAGAAATATTCCGCTCTCCTGCTCGTTGACCTTTGGTCTTTTATTCAATTTCCATTCTCCTGGAAAACCCAGGGACAGAAAGTATGCCTGGCGCTCGCGGGAGGAGGGGGCGGGGGGGGGGCTGCAAGCGATGACGCTGCTGCCGGTGAAAAATGACACCGCGGCCGAGCGGGGGGGCTCAGGAGCGCCGGGCCGGTTATTTAATGTTTTCTGGGCCTTGCAGGAGCCGACCCCCCCGCAGCCACCGCAGCATCTCCCGGGCTGCCCGCCGCTGCGGAGGGATGGCTGGCAGCGGCGGGAGGGAGCGGCGAGCTGCGGCTCCGCGCTCCCAGCCGAAGAGGAGGGGATGGAAAAAAACAGGTTTTCCCAAATTCCCGGCACTTCCCGCTGCAGCGCTTGGCTCTGGCTCCACCTGGACCTTGCCACACAGCTCAGCACGCTCCCCGGCAGCCGGGGCCAGCCCAGCGCCGATTTCCCCTCTCGCACACGCGTGTTCCTGAGGTGGGAACGGGGCGGTGGTGCGGGCATCACGCACCGCGCCCTTTCCTCACGCAGGATCGGCTCTGAGAGCCGCGCTCGGCAGGGGGACGGCAGCTGACCTCGCCGCCGCGGATCCATAGTGCCTGGGGGAATAACGCACTAGTGCAAAATAACGCACTAGTGCAACACAGCTTCTTAGAAAGTACTAGTGAAAATCTAGGACCAACCTCGCACTCGTCTCTCCACCGCTGCCTGACGGGGGGGGACCCGGCACCCGGCGGATCGGGCCCCTCCAGGGCAGTGGTGCGGTGAAACACCCTCTGCGTTTGGGTGCCCTGGTGCAGAAGCTGCACAGCCAGCAGCTTTGTGCGAGCTCTTGCAAGCTCTGATCTCAGCTGTTAGAAGGATGTATCCCACAACAGCAGAGCACTGTGGCTGTGAAAATGAAACTTAATAATGAATAATTTGCTCTCTAGGGGAAAAAAAACTGCCAACTGGCAGTACGTTGTACCTGCAGTCGTGTCACTACAGATGTGGGAATTCTGTGGTTCTTTCTAGCCCCCCTGAAAACAGCGGCCTCCCCACCAGTGCCCGCACAGAGCCCTCGGGAGCACAACCCCCCCACTCTGGGGGTGGCAGAGGGGCGTCAGGAATCCCAGCCAGTAGCACAAGGGAGGGAACACCGGGCCAGGAGCAGCGGGAAGGGAGCCAAGCCACAGGAAGGCAAGCGTGGAGGTGTCGACAGCAGCGGCAAGGAAATGGCAGCCTGGGAACCGCTGTGGAGCAAATCCTTTGGGCACGAGGAAAGTCGTGCCCGGCTGCAGCTCCTCCAACTCTGCCCGCAGTAGCCTGAGCAGCCCTGCTCTTTGCCCTCGCCACCCTGCTCTTCGCCCTCACCACCCTGATCTTCACCCTAACCACAGCCAGGTTGCGTGGGGAGCTGCTCCGTGCACCGCACGCTGCAGGCGAGGGGCTGGCGGGGCCCATGTCGGCGTGTTTGAATACCGCAGCGATTTTCCCGGTGAATAACCAGCACACACCGTGCCAGCAGCGAGCTGGGCACAGGCTCCAGGGTGTCAGCTCTGCAATCGCACTTGAAAGGCTGGCTCAGGCCGCCCGAGCCAGGACTGCACCGGCGCAGGACACATGGGGTGTCACACCGCGAGCCAGGGTGCCACGCTTGGGGTGTGGGGGGACAGTGGCTCTGAGCATCCCGGGCGCGGAGCTGTGGATGCAGCACGGGCAGATTTGCTGGCACAAGAGCTCTCCTGCAGCGCAGCGCGGTGCCGGCAGCCTGCACGGCTCCCGCAGCCCGGGCCGGGGCAGCAGCTGCGCGGTGCGGGCTGCGCGCAGTTCATATTGCAGGTGACATCCAGCGGCTGCGGGGAGGCAATGCAGCCCCGCCATCACCACCGACACCGCACCCTGACACCCGCACCAGGGCACAAGGCTGGCGGCCCCCGGCACCTTGCGGGGCTCAGCGGCTCCGAGCCCCTTCGATGCTGGACCCCGCTGTGCTCGAAGGGTCGCGCAGACGGCGGGCGAGCCGGAAGACTCCGTCGCAGGGAGCTGCCTGTCCCCACGCTCTCGCGTTCTGAGCATCACCTCTGCCTCCCCACAGCCTCACGGCATGCGGCCAAGCCCTGAGCCCCGCACTGCGCTGCGCTGGGGCGGGACGGGGGCTGAAGCGTGCCAAGTGCTGGCACAGCCCTGACCGTGCCCCGCTGCTCCCCTGTAAGCCCCTCCCGAGCCGACGCACACCCTCTGGCACCCCGAGCACCCCTCCTGGCAGAGCCCTGCCCGTGCCGTGACGGCGCTGCTGGAGGGGCAGCAGGACAAGGGACCTCCCGTGCCCAGCCGCACCTCCTGCTGCTCCGCCGGGACCTGGTGCTGGCACGGGACACTGGGACCCCGCCATGCGCCACTGGGAGCCTCTGATCCATGGAAAAGTGGGATGTCCATGCCAGGGCAGGACCAGTGAAAACCAGTTGGAAGAGAGCCCTAAACTGGAACTCCGGGAAGCGCAGTCTGTTGCACATCGCCCTGAGGTGCCCGCTGGGCGTGCGGCTGCCGCAGCCTCCAGAGCCGCGTGGACGTGCCAGGGCCTCCCCCACCCCAGGAGCAAAGGCATCCGGCTGCTTGGGAGAAGGAAGCCGCAGGGCAGGGGAGGACGAGGAGGCATTCGCAATTTCCTCCCCATCCCAGGGGATTTTTCCTCCCTTCTCCAGAGGGCAGCAGGAGAAAGCTCCCTGTTCCCCTCCCTCCCTGCTCTAATAACAGAGGTATGTGGGGGGGAGCACCAGTAAACCCACAGAGAGGAGCGTCGGTGAGGGGAACTCACCTCACCCCCAGGGCCCTGCCGGGACCCCTGCCCCACACCCCCATGGCTCCCACAGCTCGGCCCCATGGCAACCAGGGCCCTCTTGCAGTGAGTGTGTCCCGAGCTCTGCTGCCCTGCTGCCAAAGGGGGTTTGTCCCACTGGGAGCACTCATCGGCCAGCACCAAACGCAACCTGCATGGGACACCGCAGCCCCACAGAGCCAGGATGCGAGGGGACACCCCAGCCCCACAAGCAGATCAGCTTTTGACATCTCCACAAACCCTGCCCGAGGCTGTGCTCAGCCCAGCACACCCAGCTCGGCACGGCCAGGGGATGGCAGAGCTCTTGGTGGCCCCTCTCCCAGTGCTGCCCAGCACCGCAGCCCCATTTCTGCCCCTGCTCCAGGGGCCGCAGCCCCACTGCCATCACATCGGCATCGTGGACGAGCCAGTTCTGCAAAGAAACCCGTTTTGGGAGTGAGCCCTGTTTACTCTGACACAAATGTTCACATCCCTTGGAGCTGCTCAGCGACATAATCATCAAAACCAACACAGGACGCAGGGCGGCTCGCTCTTTGTGCTTGTCCACTGGCTGCTCAGAAAGATGAAAGGCTTGGCTCCGTCCGGCCACGGCCAGTCCTGCGGGCTTTGTCTGGCTGAGCCCGCCGCGCTTTCCCACTGCGCCGGGGCCGGGCCGCTCAAGGCACAGCAGCACCAGTGGGAGCACCGCAAGAGCCCCCACGGCTGGGTCCGAGGCAGGGCTGGCGTCGGGACAGCTGCTCACGAGCCCCCGTTTGTCCAGGAACAGGACACTGGGGATGGGGGCGTCACCCCCAGTGTCTGTGCCTGTGAGCGCAGACCCTCACACCCGCACACGGATGCTTGCGGAGGTTTTATTGGTCCAGTTTAACCTGGTCCAGCCTGGCAGGGCCCCTGCTCCTGCTCTGCACCCAAACAGCTGTCCCCGTGTGCGCCGCGCCGTGCCTGCACAGTGGGACGTGATCGCTGTCTGAGTGTGTGCCTGGCCAAAGGGGTTGGGGCGCGTGGGCAGGGGCTGCTTCTCCCTGCCGTCCTTGGCAGCGTGCAGGGAAACATCTGCCTCCTCCTCCTCCTCCCTCACCGGTGTTTCCCATGGGACGGTTTGTACCTTCCAGCCATCGGACACTGAGCCCCCTCATCCTGAGCCCAAAGCCCTGCACGGCTGGGAACAGGGCCGCCCTGCACCCATCACCCATCCCTGCGGACTTTTGAGAGCCCCGCTCGGCGGGAACGCTCCCCAGCTGCGCTTTCCATGCGGAGAGAGGCCAGAACGCCAGGAGGGCTCCTGAGTCAGCGGGACGTGCTCGGGGTCTGGAGCAAGCCTGCGACGGGTGCAAAAGGGCTTAACGGGCGCCTCAGGGCCATCTGGATCCGGAGCTCCCCATGCCTTTCCCAAGGGACAGCCACTGCCTGCAGCTGGGCCACTGATCCTGAGGCGACAGCCGCGCCGAGCCCCTGGCAAAGCGCATGGAGTCCAGGGGGCAGAGAGGGGCAGCGTGTCCGGCTGCTTGTTATTGCAGCAAACAAACCGAGAGAAGAGGCAGCGGAAGGTGCAGCCGCGCTGAGCTCACCGTGGCAGAGACCAGGCAAAAGTTTTTGGTTTGGCAAAATCTATTTCCACCTGAAAAGGTCACGCTGTGCTCACCCCGCATGCGGCCCAGGGAAGGATGACAGAGCCCTTGGGAATGCGGAGGGGTGAGGGGGAAGGGAGAGGTTGGGTGGGGGAGGACGGCGACCCGGAGGCAGGACCAACGGCTGCTTTATTGACTCCGCGCTTCCCCGCACACCTTCCTCCCCGCTGCCTTGAGAAGGGGCTACAATCGCTGTGCAGGCAGTGTTCCAGCCCCCTGGCGAGTCCCCACCACCTCGTCCTGTGCTGGGTGGCCGAGGGCTGTGGCCACAGCTGTCTGTGGGGCCAAATTCACTGGCTTGCCATCACCGCTGGGCATCGGCGATCACCGGGGCCAGACCCAGCAGAGCAGAGGTGCCCCCACCCCAGAGGGCATTGCTCCCACGTCTGGGGTGCCCAGAGCTGTGACCGAAGAACGGGAGCACCCCCTCAGCATCACCCTGCCAGCGGCTCTGGGGGAGTCCTGGGGTCCATTTGCTGGACTGGTGCCAGGGAGGATCTCCGGTGCAACCCAAGCATCCCCGCATGCGCCTGGCGCAGGACCCCTCCCTGGGGACTCGCTAATGCCTGCGCGGGGCGGCTCAAGGGCTGCGACAAGCTCGCACATGCCTGGGCTGGGGAGCAGAGATCCAGATTCCTCGGCTGCACTGGGAACAGGAGGGTCGGGGTGCTGCGGGGTGAAGGCAGAGTGGGCACGTGCCCACGGCCGAGCCACCCTGCCAGGACGGACCAGACCTGGCCACGCGCCTCGAGCACGCGGATGAGGAGGAATGGAGGACAGCGCGGGGACATGGTGACACGGGCCCGGGCACACGGAATGGGGCGGCACAGCGGGCGCAGGGCTCAAACGGCTGCCATGGGCAGGGACAGGAGTAACAAACCTCTCCCAGCCACCTGCAATTGGGGGTCTTCTCGCTTTTTGGAAGCAGGGGACCCGCAGCCCCGGTCCCCTGGCACCGCTGTGGCAGCGGGCTGGGGAGGGCGGCGGCTGTCATCTCCTTTCTGCAGCGTCAGGCGAATCCACCCAGCTGAAGCCCCACGATTTATACAGCTTAATCCGGCCGGGCCAGGGTGCTGGGCTCAGCCCCCACGGGCACGGGGCCGAGGGGGACGGTCCCACCCCACAGGGAGGGGACTGAGGTTATGAAATTTGTGAATGGGGAGTGTCTGGTGCGGAGGGCGGCCGGGGCGCAGGGCATTCGCCGCAGGCCGCGCGTCGGGCTGGGGCTGCGGCGCAGACGAGGCCACCCGCGCCCCGAGGTGGGCCCAGCGCCGCGCCTCCGCCCTCGCCGGCACAAAACCCCACCGCCATCCCGCGCCCCGCAGACGGTGCTGACCAGCCAGAAGAGGCAACTGGTGATGTCCTCGCCGCTATCGCACGCGTTACACACCTAGCTTGCTTTTTGCCTTCTACGTTCGGGGGGAAGCCGGCTCCAGAGGCCATTCTCATCCCCTTATCACTTTTCCAGCCCAGCTTCATCACTGTAACTGTTGGACGGAGAACTGATAAGGGTATGCGGGTGACACTGCGACCATCCCGGCGCGTCCGCGGAGCAGCCTGCGCCGGCTGGGATGCTGCAGAGGTTGGCTCTGAGTAAAACCGACCGCAAAACGCACTCAGGGGTTAAAGAAACATATTTTCCTCACTAAGAGCTAGCCAGTCCGGTCGTTCCGGGCTTTTTCTCTTTCAGTATCTACAACAGGTTCCTGCAGAAAAACGCCTTTTTTTTTTTTGAAATGCTGTTTGTATGAGGGGTCCTGAAATGCTGTTTAGATCTTACCGTTTGCATGTGTTTCAGTGGAGACAGCTTGAAATTCTTTGGAATTGGTCTAAAGAGTAATTACAGAAGTAAGGAGTAAGTATTGTGTAACTGTAAAAGTTAAAGCTGTAAAGCTCCTATGCTCTGTGTGTGTCAGGAAGGGTTTACATTAAAAGCTGTTTATTCCGAATGTTTCCGTGATTTTAGAGCTGTGTGCTCCTGTTACGGCTCCATCTGCAGCTGACGAGGAACCGGCGGTGCCCGAAAGGCGAATACCCCAGAGGAACAAAGCCGGGATGTAGGGAAGCGAACCGGAGCGCGAGGTAAGGGGGCACTTGCTCAGCACAGAGGCGTGCGGCAAAGCCTCGCGCTCGCACACGGGCTCAGCACGCAGCCCGCATCCCCGCCGAGCTGGGGGTGCTGGGGGTCCCGCGGGGCTGCCCCCGTCTCACAAACCGCTGCTCTAAAGTGCGCGGGACTTGCTTCACATCTCCAGCCTCTCTTTCCCAGCTCTCCGGCTGTCCCGGTCTGTCGGTCTTCCCTTGCTCTTCAAAACGCTCCGCACACGCAGGGTGCTGGGAGGGGCTGCGCTGCCAGTGTCCGCGGGGGCTCGCCCCGTGGCCGTGGGGCCAGCCGGGGAGGAAGGAGAGGGCCCTGGGGGGTTTCTTCGCGGGGGGAAGCAGCCTGGCCCGGCTGAACCCCACCGGTCACACAGCCTTTGCCCCAGGGCTGCCCCAGTCCCACAGGCACCCCCATACCCACAGAGGGGGCTCCCAGCATCACTGCCATCCTCACGGGGACCACAATGTCGGGGAAAGGGCTACAGCAGCACAGGC
>WHYT01016759.1:37834-50593 GCA_009806455.1 Tetrax tetrax | reverse complement strand
GGGGGAAGCCGGCTCCAGAGGCCATTCTCATCCCCTTATCACTTTTCCAGCCCAGCTTCATCACTGTAACTGTTGGACGGAGAACTGATAAGGGTATGCGGGTGACACTGCGACCATCCCGGCGCGTCCGCGGAGCAGCCTGCGCCGGCTGGGATGCTGCAGAGGTTGGCTCTGAGTAAAACCGACCGCAAAACGCACTCAGGGGTTAAAGAAACATATTTTCCTCACTAAGAGCTAGCCAGTCCGGTCGTTCCGGGCTTTTTCTCTTTCAGTATCTACAACAGGTTCCTGCAGAAAAACGCCTTTTTTTTTTTTGAAATGCTGTTTGTATGAGGGGTCCTGAAATGCTGTTTAGATGTTAGCGTTTGCATGTGTTTCAGTGGAGACAGCTTGAAATTCTTTGGAATTGGTCTAAAGAGTAATTGCAGAAGTAAGGAGTAAGTATTGTGTAACTGTAAAGCTCCTATGCTCTGTGTGTGTCAGGAAGGGTTTACATTAAAAGCTGTTTATTCCGAATGTTTCCATGATTTTAGAGCTGTGTGCTCCTGATACGGCTCCATCTGCAGCTGACGAGGAACCGGCGGTGCCCGAAAGGCGAATACCCCAGAGGAACAAAGCCGGGATGTAGGGAAGCGAACCGGAGCGCGAGGTAAGGGGGCACTTGCTCAGCACAGAGGCGTGCGGCAAAGCCTCGCGCTCGCACGCGGGCTCAGCACGCAGCCCGCATCCCCGCCGAGCTGGGGGTGCTGGGGGTCCCGCGGGGCTGCCCCCGTCTCACAAACCGCTGCTCTAAAGTGCACGGGACTTGCTTCACATCTCCAGCCTCTCTTTCCCAGCTCTCCGGCTGTCCCGGTCTGTCGGTCTTCCCTTGCTCTTCAAAACGCTCCGCACACGCAGGGTGCTGGGAGGGGCTGCGCTGCCAGTGTCCGCGGGGGCTCGCCCCGTGGCCCTGGGGCCAGCCGGGGAGGAAGGAGAGGGCCCTGGGGGGTTTCTTCGGGGGGGGAAGCAGCCTGGCCCGGCTGAACGCCACCGGTCACAGCCTTTGCCCCAGGGCTGCCCCAGTCCCACAGGCACCCCCATACCCACAGAGGGGGCTCCCAGCATCACTGCCATCCTCACGGGGACCACAATGTCGGGGAAAGGGCTACAGCAGCACAGGCGGCCCTTGCCCGCAGATCGCCACGTGCCCCTTGGCCTGACAGAGGCTGGGGGGTGGGGTACCCCAAATCCCCCAGTTGCCAGGTGTGAGCATCGGGGCAGGGACCCCCATGGGCGAGGCAGCTCCATGTCAGCTCCACCAGTTGGGGGGGGACACACCCCCCAAACCCAGGTGCACCCCTCTGCCCAGAGCTTCCCACCCCTGACCCTTGAAACTCAGCCCGGCCCAGGACAGTGAGTTGGGGGCACAGCACCAAGGCAGGGGTCTTGGCCCCCAGGCTCATCCTCCCGTGGCCAGCAGCAGCACTGGCTCATGCGGGGGACGACTCACTGCACCTGCCGCGGCCATTTTGGGGAGTGCCTGGCTGCACCCTGGGTGCCCTCCCGCAGTCGCAGGCAGCCCCCGCTGCAGCCGGGGGACACAGCACAGCTGCTTGTGCTCCTACGGCAGCCAGCCCTTCCGCAAAAATCAAGCATCCTCTTGGAGCAGAGAGGGAAGTGTCAACATCTGGGACAGGCTTTATCATCTCTCGCCTTCAGCTTTCGCCAGCCAGAGTTGCGAGACAATGGCCTCACTGTGCAGCCCCCACTGCTCACCCAGAACCTGGGCCAAGGAGGGGCAGGATGGGGCCCCTGATGCTGCTCTGCAAAGCAGGGGACAGGTTTGTGGTGGGGCAGTAGGCAGATGTCCCAAGCTGGCTGGTACCAGAAGGCATGGGGCACTGGGGGTCCCAGCACATCCCCCCAGCGCTGCTCTGGAAAGCCCCTCCAGCTTCTCAGTGGGGCAGGGCTGCTCCCATCCCCCAGGGAGGTGGGCAGGCAGTGGTCAGTCCCAAAAACAAAGCGGGGTGAGAGGAGATTCCTCCTCAGCATCCCCCCACGAGCTGCTCCAGGGACCAGACCCGGGGTGCTTCCAGCATCCCTTGGCCCCAGCTCGGCTGCCAGCAGCACTGGGGGTTTCCCTGGGGAAGGGGCTGCAGCCGTGAGAGCCGCCGGGAGCCACGAACCCACCGGGTGCGAGTGCCTGTGTTCTCACGGGCGCTTCTGCATGAGGGGTTCAGCGGCGGGACGGGACCTCATCTGATCCCTCTCCAAACAGAGCTGCCAGCCAATTGTCAGTGTGCATTTGGATTTCACCCATGGCAGGTGGCGTGATCAGCCGTGAAAAGCGGGCTTAGCGCGGGCTGGAAAACTACTGAGGCAGCCGAATTCCCCGCACCGGCCCCGACCCAGCCCCGCCGATGGGGAGTGAGCAGGGGGAGTCGTGGCCGGGGGGTGTCAGAGCAGAAGGGGGGATGACGGCTGAGCCAGCATCGGCCCTGCCGCTGCAGCCGCTTCCCTCCCTGCGCACGTAGCCCTTATATTAAATCCATAAATAGGAAATTCCACTTCTTCAGAAAAAAAAACCAGAATCCGGATATTTCATAAGTGTCCCAGCGGACATGAAAGCCGAATCAGGAAATTTCACTCAGCAGCGATATTAAAGTCGTCGCAGACCTTCAGCCCCAGTGCCACGCGCCTGGGGCCCAGCACAGCGCGAGGGCTGGCTGCAGGGACACGCATGCCACAGCTCCTCGGGCGCGGCAGCCGCGTGTTTCACGGCCCCGCGTGGCCCCAGCGCTGTTTTATCTGCCACAGGTGCCCCCAGGTTGAGCAGAGCCAGGCTGCCGCACTGGGAGAGCTCCCATGGGAAGGCATCACTTCCCACCTGTGGCATTCCCAGCTGCAAAAGCAAGGACCCCCCTCGATCCCGGCCCTGGCTGGTATGGATGGGGGAGGGGGGATCATCTGCACACAGATATCAGCTTAACTTCAAGGCCACAGATGCCACCAGATCAGAAATTGATACTGCATAGTACAGCAAAACGGTAACTCTCATCCTTCTCCCCGAGGGACAAACAGCACCAGTGGGGACACCAAGCGCGGTAACACAGCACTGACCAGCAGCCAAGAACTGACACAGTGTGTACAACAAACTTCATTTCAAGCCACTGTGGTCAGATCCGTGGTGATCTCAACCCCTCGTGCCCCACGTTGGGTGCCAAGAGAACTGGCACAGTTTAGCCCCACTCAGCAGTCGCTCACTCACCCCCCTCACCCTCTGAGGGAACGGGGAAAGAAACAAAGGCAAAACTCACAGGCTGAGATACAAATAATTTAGGAGAACAACAGAGGAAAAGAAAACAGACATGGAAAACAAACAAAAAAAAAAACCAACAAAAAAAACAATAATAGAGAATATGTAAGCATGTGATTTCCAGTACAGTAACTCACTGTGAATCCTGATGCTGGGCTCCCTCCTCAGCAGCCAAACCTGTCCTGTCATTCCCCCCTAGGCCCACCCCCAGCCCCAATTTATACCCTGAGCACGATGGCGTGTGGGACAGAACAGCCCTGGGGCTAATTTGGGTAATCACCCCAGCTGTTGGCTGATTAGAAACTGCCCCAGCTGTGTCCCCAGCCACAGGGGCCACCAGCCCCAGTTCCTCTCCCAGCTCAGGTGGGAATTAACCCTGTCCTACCCGGAACCAGCACCCCTCCTTTGCAGCCGCAGCCCCGGCACAGCTGGTTGGTGCTGCCTGTGCCGAGGTTGCGTGGGCAGCGCAGAGCCTCCCTGCACGCCGCTGCGGCAGGACAGGGAATCGTGACCATCACTGGCACACTTTGCTCCTGCACGGAGCCAGGAGCCCGTGGGCCACGTGGGGGGAGGCAGAGCCTCGCGGCTGTTTGCGCCAGGGTGGGCTGGCACTCCTTGTGCCCAAAATGCCATGCCCAGCCCACCTCCACCCGCCAGACAGGGAATGTCCCTTTGGTGGCCAAGCGGCCAAGACCCCACTTATGAAAGCCCTGCTGGTTTGGGGAGGGCTGGGGCCGTCCTCAGAGGAGGTACACAAGTGATCTTCCTCGGAGGAGGAAGACAAGTGGGCAGGTGCGGGCACTGGCCCCGTTGCCACAGCCATGGGTGGGGGTCTTCAGGGGACCCTGTGGGTGTGAAAAGCAACAGCAGCCACCAAGCCGCCCATGGCACATGCCAGGCTGGGGTCCTGTGGCCGGCTTCACCTGGGCCACGGAGAGATGCCACCCTGGGGATGGGCACAAACATCCGTGCCAGAGC
Source organism: Tetrax tetrax (assembly GCA_009806455.1). Taxonomy (NCBI): domain Eukaryota; kingdom Metazoa; phylum Chordata; class Aves; order Otidiformes; family Otididae; genus Tetrax; species Tetrax tetrax. The sequence continues at coordinate 46,320 of WHYT01016759.1, read as the reverse complement.
CATCCTGCCCTGCCAGACCTGCTGCCCGCCGGCCCCATGGCAGCCGGCTGCTCCCACAGCCCAGCAGTGCCGGCGCTCGGCCACGCGCGGTGCCGCCCAGCGCAGTGCCCAGTGGCAGGCCCCGGGCACACAGCGCCAAGGACGGAGGCCATGCGCTGGGAGCAGCCACCACCATCCCGGCAGCACACACACGGCACAGAAGCGCTCAACCCCCTCGCTCTGCCAGGGAAGAGCCGCCCCCGCGACAGCGCGCGGGGTAATTGCGGGTTATTACACAGCTCTGTTGTTAAATACGGATCACTTCTCTTCCGACAGGTGTTCTGTGTAGTGCAAACTCAAATCATCTGCCTCCTCCACCAGCACCTCTCCTCACCTGCCAGGCGCTGCGGCGAGTCACGGCAGCGGCAGAGGACACGGCATGCACAGTGTCACGGCCGTGGCAGAGGATGCGCGGTGCATCGGGCACATCACGGACAAGGACACCTCAAACCACAGAGCTCTGTTTCCAGGCTCCGTACGTTTGTCCACAGGATTGGTCGCGGAGGACTCTCAGATGGGTGAGCGTGTTTTCCCACCACGTGTTTTCCGTAGGTAGCACAGTACACAGCCCTCCCTGCTGCATCGCCCCAGCTCAGAGACTAAATTATTATTTTTTTGCCTTTGTGCAGAACCCCTGCTGCTCTCCATGCAGAGAGGTGCGGAGGTGAGGTGCTGCCACAGGCACCCCGTCCCCAGGCATCTGCTCGAGGGTGCTGCTCATGTCCCCGGCCATCGGACGTTTCGTTGCAGCTGCCCCAATAATTCTTTCATTTACATGATTTTTAGAAAAAACGGAAGATAACCAAACTAACCTTGGCTTGGCTGCTGCTGCACCACAGCACGGGCCGCAGTGGTGATCACCGTAATTTCACACCTGTAGAGATGGAGAAAGGTCACAGTCCTGGGAAGTCAAGGCCGAGGAGGACGAGCCCGTCTGTCACGTCCCCCTCACCGGTGCTCCCCCAGGACCCACTCTTTCTGCTCCCACAGAGAGTCATCTTGGGGCAATGAGAGAAAATTCCACCCCAGATGGCCTCAGCTTTGGCAGAGTTGGAAGCCAGCTGCCCAGACCCCAGGCTTTGTCTCCAAAACAGCCTTTGCACTGGTGGACTGACGGCCCGCTGCCAGGCGCCCACCCGGCCGCTCGCCCTCGGTCGGGGTTTGGACACTCGAATGGCAGAGACGCGAGGTCAGCCTGGTCCCTTTGGCATGGCGGCACCCCCGGCACCCGGCAGCCAGGGCCAGCCCTGCACCCTCGAGGGCTGACGCTCTGGTGTGGCATGTCCAGTGTCCCGCTCTGTCACAGCCCCGACTGCGCTGCTGGCTCAGGGGGTCCCGCCGCACGCGATGTTCAGAGCCCCCAAGCTGTTCCTTCCCAACCTGGCGGCACACGCTGTCTGGAGAGGTGAGAGCAGCGCTGGGGTCGTCTGCTTTCATGGGACAAGGACACGAGCTTAAGGGAAGAGAAATGGGAGGAAGAAATTCCTACTAGCGACACTTGTACAGCATGCGGGGCACAAGGACCCCAAAACCACTGCCCAGCCCCTGACTGCTGTCAGCTGCCCCTGGGTGGACAGTCGCAGAAACGAGTGTTTCATCAGGTGGAATTGGTGTGAGGTCAGAACAAAATTACTTTCTCTAGAAATGAGCTTACACGGAGATGATTTTTAGATGAAGCCCTGGCTGCTGTGCCGGGTCTTGGTGTGGCGTGCAGAGGGCAGGAGTGCCAGGACGCCCGGCCGGTATTTACCCAACCCACCTGGAGCAGAAAAAATGTCTGGAATGGGAATTCAGCAGAGTATGCCAATGAGATGCGGCTGCCAGCTCCGGCCATCCCTGCAGACCAGAGGGCGTGAGCATGGCAAATGGGACACGCGTGCTCCACACTGTCCCCAGGGCAGGGCAGCCGAGCCCTGCTGCTGGCTGCCGCTCCAACAAATAGGAAATTGGTCTGGGGGGGGAAATCCTTCTGTCTTCTGTGGTTACTGCAATAGTAAGTAAACCCAAGCTGCTTCAGCTTCTTAACCCTTTGCACTGCTTTTTCAGTCAGGAGCATGGAAGCCCCAGCATCACTGGGAAGAGGAGCACTGGAGCTGTTGATGCCAGAGCCGTCGATGCTGGAGCTCCTCTCTGGGCTCTCTCGTCGGCGCTGCTCAGGCGCAGCTGCCCCAACGCTTGCGGGACCGTGCGATGCCATACACACATGCTGCTACTGTTTGCCAAGTCTCAAGGTGGCAGATGGGGCTGGGGGGGGTGGGCTGCATCACGTCCCACAGCCGGGCAGTGTCCCCATCAAACTGCAAAGCACACGTGAGAAAACGCCTGAACAGAAGTGACTGCAGGATGGGAGTTGCAGCACTGATTCCAGCAGCTCGGAGCAGGGAGCCGCCAGGTCAGAAACAGGTGAAATCCCCAAAAAAGCTCACAAACCCCTTGGAGTTTGTCACCCAATCCAGTGTGGCCCTAACACCCAGGGCACCCCAGTGCCTTGTCAGCCCCGGCGTGCTCACCCATCACCACACTGGCCTTCCAGTCCAGGGGGCTGCAGAGCCCCTGGAGCGCAGCTGAGGTGGAAAAACCCAAGGTGGAGGCATGGGAATGTATGGAGTACAAAGGGAAAAGGATTTAAAAGTGCGGGGAGAGGGATAGGTTGCCAAGGCAACCCCGGGAGTGGGTATGGGAGAGGGAGAGCGAGGGCAGTGGGGGCTCCTTGTGCACCACCGGCACGGCTCACTCGAGGAAACGCGGCTCCCCGGCATGCAGCTCCCTGAGAAGAGGAGAGGGCCTGCCAACATTTCTCCAGCCAGTTTCAAAACAAACTCCCACCCCGCCCTGCGGCCCATGCGCAAGAGGGGAGAGGAGGGAAAAGGGAGGTTTTTCTGAAGCTAGCCTCCTCAGGAGCCGAGGACGCCAGTGATGGAGGCAGTGGGGCCGGCAAGCCCAGGGCAAGGACCAGAGTGAGACAGGAGGCCTCCGGCACAGCAGCATCCTCCAAGCCCCTCAGCCTGCATCCCGCCTGGTCCCGCTCCCCAGAGCCGAGCGGTCAGCATCCCAGGGATGGAAATGGCAGTTGTCCGAGGGCCAGCACCTGGAGTTAATTGTGCAAAACGTCAACCGGTAATTCAAAACTGAGAGGCACTCGCTGTTCAGTGACACACAGCAGTGGCATTTCTATTTTCAGACCTTAACACAACTTATTACAGTCAAAGCCTAATTAATGCACCACACTGTTGGGCAGAGGACGGAGAGTGACCCAGATCTCACCCATCTCCCAACGCTCCTCTCTTCGGGAAGGATTTAAAACTTGTTTACACTTCAGATGCAGATCGGGGGAGATGGGCACCAAAGTCCCCAGAGTCGGGCAAAGAGCTGGTGTTGTAGAGGGCTCGCCCCCGGGCTCGTCCCCTCTCTGCGTGGGTGCCACACCCCGTCACCCAGCGCTGGCCCCGCTGAGCATCACTCCCGCGCGGAGCTGAGCCGCCCGTGGGACGGTCACTGTCCCAGCGCGCGCGGCACAGCGCAGCCCCCGAGCGAGTGGGTCTGTGCGTTAGGGGCAGAGCCTGTGCCTGCCCTATGTCCCCATCCCTGGGGAGGACCCCCAATGTGTGGGGAGCCTTGAAGCGGAGCCCGGCGGGGTCTGAGCCACAGCCCCCACGCGGGGTACGCGGCTGAGAGCCGGCGCTCGGCTGCCTGCGGGACCGGGGCAGCGCCGGGCGCGGGGAGGGGACAGCACGGCACGGCCACTCCTACGGCCCACGGCGGCCGGCGCAGCGCGGAGCTGCCCATCCGACCCGGGACAGAAGCCCCGAATCAGCGCTGAACAACGCGGCGGGGACCGTGCCGGCGTGCCGCGGGCACAGCCAGCCCGGTACGCTCGTTCGCCTGCGAGACGCCCTGCTGCGCAAACGCCCATCACCGCGCCTTCGGCCGGGACCAGGACCGGGGCAGCCCGGGCTCCGCGGGGCCGAGGGGGCCGTGCAGGAGCAGCCCGGGGCTCTGCGCTGCAGTGCTCAGGTCCCGCACCCCGCGCCCGGTCCCTCCTGCCCCCGGAGCTCGCAGCAGCACGGCGAGCCCCGCTGCCCCCGAAGCCCCGGCACCGCACCCCGGGAGCTCTCCTGGCAGCTCCGAAAAGGCGCTGCACTATTTTTACCCCGCGGTTGCTATAGAGACATCAGACCCACTCGCCGTGATGCAGCCACTTTCGGAAGCGCTGCATCACCGCCTGCCTCCGGTAACGCGGGGCAGGAAGGCGCTATTTTGGGCACAGCCCCACCGTAGCTGGAGACAACGCAGCCCTGGAGAGAGGGATGGGCCAGCAGAGAGGGGAGACGCAGACAGGGGGAGGAGGACAGCGACATTTCAGAGCCTTGTCCTGCAGCCCATTGCCCTCCCCGTCCTGTCCAGCCCCCTGCTCTTCATCCCCGGGTCAGGAGAGGCTCAGACCCTGCTCTCAAAAGCAGGAGCGAAACACTGCGGTTGCCCGGCCCAGGACAGGTCAGGAAGGGTTTGGAGCCCAGGAGCTCACAAAGCCAGAGATGAGAGGGCACGGGCAGGATTCATCCCCTTGGCCAGGCTGCGTCCAGCCCGCAGCATTCAGAAATAAAGGGGCAGCAGCTCTCTGAAGATGGGAAACAGGCTTGGCTACAGCCGTGCTGGAGTGGGAGTGGGTACCCTGGCCACCCCCTCAGCCCCAGAGAGCCGTGCCAGCTTGCCCTGCCCTACCTGAGGGACAATCCCACAGGATGTGGGAGCAAACAGGCGCCTGCTCCATCGCTGCTCCCCCAGGGCAAGAGTGATGCTGCAGCCGTGCCAGGGGGATGTCCTCACACCGCAGCCTGCTTGACCCTCCAGCCAAAGCCAGGGCAGGAGGGGACATGGAGTGGCTGTGCTCAGCACCAGGTGTCAGTGGCAGGGCTGTCACACATATCATCTAATTAATATCCATTACACCATGCAAAGGTGGTACTTGCTCATTTAATTTTTCCAGCAAGAGAAATCAGGGTCCAAGCAAAGCAGATGCAAACCTGCACGAGGCTTTGGCTCTGCCCAGGTCCACAGGAAAAACATCCATATGCCATGGGAATGGCCAGTGCCCCTCACCCATGAAAACAAGGAGCAGGGCAGGGGCCACGTGCCTGGGCATGGCACGGCAGGGATCAGCTGGCCCCGGAGCCTGCACCTCCCCAGGGAGCAGAGGGCCTGACCCCGAACTTCCCCAACCCCTCATCACTCCCGATGAGGGGTGCTGGCCTGCAGCATCCTCCCAGAGCAGGGGCGTGTGGGGCAAGCCCACAGCGGGGCCAAAGCACAGGCTGCTGCAAGCTATGAGCACACTGGGCTGGGACCCCCAGCTGCCCCATGCTGGGTCCGTGGACCCCCCTGCACCCAGTGCAGCCCCAGGCCCTGCACCCCACTATGCCTGTGGGTCTGGAGACAGGGCCGTGCCCCAGCCAAGACAGAGGGCAGCAGCACCTCGACAGAGCTGGTGGTCCCATCCAAAACACCAGCGCTGGAAGCTCCCCCATTATCTGCGCTCGGCCCCCAGGGAAGCGTGTTTATAAAAAGCGGCTGTGCGTGGATGAGCTGGCAGAAATAGCTGCGAGCAGCGCTCTATGCACCATGTAAGAGATGATCACCAGCTGCTCTGCAAAACACCCGAAATAGAACCAGTGCCACGCAGCCTGCGGGGAGACGATCCCTGTTTAGCTCAGGCAGCCAGAGCGGGGACGCTGCACCCACATCACGCCTGCATCTGTGCCCCTGCTGCCAGGGCTGCCCAAAGGCATCCAGTGCTTTGGGAGAAGCCCCTTCCCCAGGAGAAGGGCCAGGCTCTGAGAAGCCACAGGCCGAGCTGCTGCAGCTCCTCCTGGGGCTTTAGAAGCACACGGAGCCACAGTTGTCCCTTGGCATCCCATCCCATCCCATCCCCACACCCACAGCCCCAGTCTCCTGAAGCATCACGGCAGCCCCCTCTTAAATGCCACTGGGGACCCCAGCCACAGCACACACAAACCAGACAGCCCCATCACAGCCCCACGCATGCCAGCAGCACCCCAGTGTCCATGCCTGTCCCCCCACAGCCTGTTCAGGCAGAGCAGAGCCAGGCCCTGGCCACGCATGGGATGGCACCCCAGGCACCCACAGAACCACCTTCCTCCCAGTCTAGCCCCAGCCTGGCTGGGTCTGGCCCTCATCCCCTGAGCCTGCCCAGGGCATTGCTGCAGTGCTGTGGGTCAAGCCAGGGGCTCGGAGCCCTGATGCCAGAGCTGCAGCCTCTCCTCCAGCAGCCATCCCTGCTGGCTGTGTTGCCATGGCATCCTCAGGGATGGCACGGATGCTGGTAAGGAGGATGAAGGTAGGTGGACATGTTGGCTCCACAGATCCCAGTGCCCCTCCTGCAGCATCGCTGAGGTATCCATCACCAGTGGTTCCCAGAGAGGCCTTGGCCCAGGGCTCTCCAGCAGCAGGCAGAAACCAGCACCCACAGACACCCCACACCAGGTCATAAACTGCAACGAAGAGAGGGCTGCTGCCCTGGGCCCTCCCTGCCTCTGCCTCCCTCGCTCTCCCACCTGGTCGTTCTGTGGAGATCTTGGGCCACACTGGAATTTGTGTCAGTGCTAGCAGGGACTGAGGAGCCGTGCTGGTGCTGGTCCCAGAGCAGAAGCCGTGGAGGAGCTCGGGCCAGGACAGCACGGTTACAGCCAAGCGACGCAGCTGACGCCTCCATGTGTCCCTTGGGCTCAGCCAAGCCTCCTCCGCGTTCACCGCTCCCAGTACAGCAAGGCAGGAGCAGGGATATCCAGCGCACATCTCCTGTGTAACCCATCGTGCATTTAACCCAAGCCTCCTGTTCTGGGTACGGGTCCCTGGCAGCAGCTGGACTCGCACTCGGAGCCTGGCAAGCTGGCACCGAGCAGGGAGCAGCCTGCACCCCCCTTCCCTGGAGTCATCAGGGAGCACACCGCAGCCCAGGGAGCAGCACGGACCCTACTCAGCAACTTGTAGTGAACAACTAACAGCTCGGAAAAGACGCAACCTATGATTGAGAGCGAACTGCAAGAGAGGGGCCCGCCTCCATTAACCCCCCGTGATGAATTATCCAGCGACAGAGGAAGGAGAAGGCAAACACAGAACCAATTTCTGCAGAGGGTGAGCCACCAGCAGCACTCCAGCACAGGGATGGCAGCTAACAGGAGCTGCGAGGCTGGTGAAGAGGAGGGGTCCCATGCAGGTGGGGGTCAGCTCCTCATCACTCATGGCCAACGCTCCCCTCATTGAGAGGAGAGCTGCCAGGAGGGTGCTCGGAGCCTGGAGAAGCCTGCACATGACCAACAGCATCCCAGCAGCCCTCCGCTTCCAACCACTGCCCACTCCATGCGGGAACAAGCTGGGAACAGGCAGCCCCCCATTTTGAGACAGCCCTGCCAAACCTTTCAGTGAAGCTGCTGGCAGATCTCCCGCCCCCCAGGACACGGCCCAGCGTGCAGGCACACACCTGAAAACCAAAGGGCAAACATGCGTTTTCGGGGCTGCCAGGGCAGCTGGGCAAGCCAGAGAGGTCTCTGCCGTGCTGGAGCTAGCAGAGATGCTGCCATGAGCTTTTCCTGAGTGCTCGCTAACTGCTAGCTCTGATTGTTATCACTACCATCTCTTACCAAAGAAGGTCGCAATTTTAGGTTATATTTTAGTAATCACAAGAGAAATTTCCCCTAATGTTACTCTGATCTAAGAGCGCTATGATGAATACTGCTACAGGCAGGGGTAGTTGGCGAAATTGCAGAGCTGTGTGTAACAGCGAGTTTATTGTGCGTTTGTGACCATGTCCCCACCCTCCACCCAGTTACCTGTCTCTGCTGGGACTGCTCCCAGAGAGCTGATCTGCTCAGCAGCCAGGGAGTGAAACGGGCCGAGCCTGCCGAAAAGTGGGTTTCTGCCCGGATGAGAGGTTCGGGGAGCAGAGCGCTCGGCTCAGGGACAGGAGGGCGCTGGTCCAGTGCTTTCCCGCTACCGTCGAGGAGCTTTGTGCCCCGCAGAGCGGCACGCGTGGCTCCTGTCCCTGTGGTGACACCTGGGCACCGAGACACCCATGGGGCACACGGCACCCACGCACCGGTGCACGGCCACCTCCAGTGTCTGGCTCACACGGGCACTGGGGAGCACGCGTGACACAGCTCCGCACCCCGCACTGGGGAGTGCAGGCCCACAGGGACACGGGCACCCCCGGGCAGCCCCCCCCCCCCGCACATGGACACACGTGCAGGTGTGCTAGGACACACACGTGAGGATGCAGCCCCACAGACAGGCACCCCGCACACCCACCCGTGGACACGGAGGCACATGCACAGCTCTGCACCTGTCACCCGCGCACACGGGCACGCACACCTGCATGGACACGCCCCTTTCCCCCCCCGCACACCCACCGCTTTCACGCACCAGCCCACTCC
>WHYT01016759.1:0-12230 GCA_009806455.1 Tetrax tetrax | reverse complement strand
GCACAGCCGGGCAGGGACTGGGCGACGGGTCTCTGCTGCGGGAAGGCGCCCCCAGCCCCAGGCTGCGGGACCCCCGGGCTGTGGGACCTCCGAGCTGCGGGACCCCGGGCCGCAGGACTCATGGGCTGTGGGACCTCTGAGCTGCAGGACCCCCAGGCTGTGAGACCCTCAGGCTGCGGGACCCCTGTGCCCCAGCTGGGGGCTGCATGCTGGAGGCTGCCTGCCAGCCACACACAGCCTGGGGACCCCTGTGCCCACTGCCGGGGACAAATCACTCCCGCCCACCCAGCACCTCCACCCCGGAGCTCCCCGAGGTCCTGCTGGGGGTCCCCTCCCTCACACCAGCCTCACCCAGCACATTCGTCCCGGGAATCGACAGGGAAGGCGACAAGCCAGCACCCAGCAGCAGCCAGGCTGGGCTGTGCCCCCTCCCCACAGCACCCAGAGCACCCAGGCACCCCAGGAATGCTGTCCCTGCTTCGGGGTACCCCCCATTCAGCCCCACCTGGCACCCCCTGCCCCAGCAGCTGTGGGGTCCTGGTCCCTGGTGACCCACAGGGGTGCGGCCGGGGCATGGAGGGGTTTGCTGGGTGCAGCACCCCGAGGCAGCCGGGCCCCAGGGTCTCAAGGGGGGGTGACCCAGCACGGCCTGGGCGCAGGGCCTGGGCCCGGGCCGACCCGGTGTCAGCAGGGTGAGAGTAAATATTTGTCTACTGCACGGCGGGCACCTGCGGAGGGGCTGGGCCCGTGCCAAGCTCCATCGCCTGCTCCCCTCCGCCTTGCTGCCGGGGCGGGGGGCCTGGAGCAGAGGGACACGCTCCGGCAAGCAAACCTTGGCTGAGCTCTGGAAAATCCAACACCCCTCGGTGCCAAAGCACAGCCCGGCTGGGGACAGGGGACAGCCCAGCCCCATCTCCCATCTCCTGACTGCGTGGGCAGCTCGGGTGGGAGAGAGCCCCCAGGCAGGCCCTGCCCTCCACGTCCCTGCACACGCTGTGTCCCCCCAGCTCGCCCGCCACTGTGCACGCTGCGTGCCCCCAGCTCGCCCGTCCCTGCACACGCTGCATGCCCCCAGCTTGCCCCTTGGGACACTCAGGGTGGCTGCCTCACAGCCCTGCCCTGGCCAGGAACGCTGCTGCCCACAGCAGGAGCCGGGTTCCACCTTCAGCGTAGCCTCCTCCTCCGCTCTGCAGGGTCACTGGGGGCTCCTGTCCCGGACAGGACCCCGGGGTCCCTGGGCAGCCAGCGCGCCAGCCCCAAGGAGCTGGGGCATGCAGGGCCGGCTCTGCCCAGCCAGGCTGGGGCTGCTCCTGCACAGCCCTGGAGCCACTGGGGTCAGGGCTGCAGCCCTCCTGGGTGGGCATACGGGGGTCCCAGGCTCAGGCCTGGCTCATCCCAGGGTAAACCTCCCCATTGCCTTTGCCTTCTTCCATGCGGGTGAGCGGAAAGCAGGGAGCGGCAGATGAACTCACCCTGCCCCAGCGCGCTCCTCGGTACTCAGCCTCCCGCAGACCCACGGGGCCGGGGCTCCGTCAGGATGTGGGAAGGGGCAGCAAGGCCAGAGCCATTACCAGAGGCTGCTGTGCACAAACATCCCCCTGCCGCAGAGGAAGCACGTCTGGCGGGACACATCCTGCGGCGAGGGCTGCCGTGCCACGGCGCAGACACAGCCCGTCGCAGCCAGGGCCGCCTGCCCCAGCCCGGCCACCCCAGCCTCCCCGCGTCCCAGGCCTGGAGCAGGGCGGGACGCAGGCACCACGAGTTCATCACCACGGGGCAAGCCAGAGTTTTCCCCTCCGACCATCCCAGTGCCTGCCAGAGCCCGCGTCCGAACCCCAGGACACAGCTCAGGGCACCGCTCACCCTCTCCCTCCAGCACGTTGCTCCAGCAGCCGATGGGAGGAGGAGAAGGAGGAGGAAGAGGAGGGCTGGCAGTGAAGAGGAAGAAGCAAGCTGCCCAGCTCCTTGACCTCTAGGAGCCACTGGCAGTGGCTCACGGCCAGCTGGGGAAGGGTTAAGTTGCAGGGAGAGGAGAAGGCAGGAAAATTCCTTCCAGGCAGAGTCACGGTTTCCCTGCCAGGGGAAGTGGAGGCAGAGCCCGCGGGAGCTCAGCTGGCCCAGCCTGAGGGGAAGCGGAGGAAGAGGCCCCCGAGCCAGCCCAGAGGCTGGTGGCCAGATGGAGCCACGGTGGGGCTGCCCAGGGACCTCACTGCCCACCCTGTCCCCTGCCACCATGCTCACTCCGACCCCCAGGACCAGCCCCGCTCCCCCCAGGCCCCAAGGGGACACGGCCGCAGCCCCACAGGCTCCACGCTGCCCAGGGATGCTCCACAGCAGAGAGCAGGCAGGGGAGCTGGCAGGAGCGCAGCGGGCACAGGCAGGGTGCCCGCAGCTGACCCAGCCTCCAAATCCCGGAGCAGGGGACGCCGCTTCTGCAGCCCAAGTGCGGGCATCGCGCTCCAGAGAGCAGGGCAGAGCACAGGCAGGGACCCTGCCCCAGAGCCCACACTGCAACCCCAGTCCACCCACTGGTGGGGTGCAGGGCCCCCTTTCCCAGCCCCCTGCAGCAGCCCGGGCACCAGCCTCCGCCAGCCAAGAGCCCCCCGAGGCTGCAGCCGCCCCACCAGAGCTGCGCAGAGCAGACACAGACACGGGGTCACTCAGTGGTTTATTCGGATACAGGCCCACGCTCCATCCTGCCCGCCGCCAGCCCTGGCAGGGCAGCGTGGCTCCCTGCCCTCCCGCCACCGGGTCTCCGGGTCCAGCAGGAACCACCCACGCCATTCCAGCTCCAGGCCTCACAGAAGCTCCGACCAGGCGGGTGCCAGTCCCAGTCCAGGTGCCAGACCCAGCGAGCAGGACCAGGGCGGGCGTGGGGATGGTGGGCAGGGGACAGCCCAGCCCAGGGAGGACGGAGGAGAAGACAAACTACAGCTCCTCCAGCTGCCATCAGCTATAGGTGAACATTTACAGCTGGGAATCCTGGGGAGTGCGGGGAGACCAGGGCCCGGCTCCTCCCGCCAGCGCAGGGAGAGGGAGTGCATCCATGGGGGGGGAGGAGGGTGGGAGACCACGCTTGCTGGTGGGAGACCGGAGAGCAGAACCGAGCGCAGGCCCAAGCTGTCGGACAGCACCACCCTGCTCTCGCTGAGCCCCCTCACCGCTCCCCACGCTCTGCCAGCCAGCACGGGCCCTGGCAGCGCACCGGGCCCACCCTGTGCTGCACGGGCAGAGACTCCAAAGGGGCACGGGGAGCCCAGCAGAGCCCAGCTCCTCGCCCCTGCCAGCCCAGGCCATGGCCAGCGTGTGTGGGCAGCCCTCCCCGCCACGGGACGCTCACATGAACTGCGACAGGTTGGGCACTTTGATGTTGATGTCGCCGATGTTGATGTTGCGAGGGATCTCCGGCAGGTTGATGTTCTTCACAGCCGAGACTGCACGGGAAGGAGCGGCTGAGAGGCCTCCCTGCTGACGAGAGGGTGCAGTGACTGCCGGCCCCCCGCCCCTGCAGCCCCCTGCGAGGGGCTCCAGGCAGCTCCCAGCTCAGCCCCGTGCTTTGCTGCAGGAGCATCCCCAAACCAAGCCCTGCCCCGTGCCTCCCAGCCTTCCCCGGGCCCCGGCCACGTCCCCCCTACGCTGCTCGGCATGGGTGCAGCCGGGGGCAGCCTGCACACCCGCCTCCCCCGCTGCTGACGGACCCAGGCCCATTAGCAGCACAGGACGGGGAGCGGCAGGGGCAGCGCGGCACTGCCCTGCGACCGGAGCACAGCTGCATCTTCACAGCGGCAGTGCAAACAGGGGCAATAAACCTCTCGCTATCTCGGGTTATCGACCTTGATGGGAACAGCCACTTCCTCGCTCGCGCCGCTCCCTGCGCTTCTCAACAGCACGGAGCAGGGCTGAGGGATGCACCCAGCGCTGGGACACTGGGAACTCCCCACCCACGCCAGCTGCAGACCCCGCCGGCAGAGCCCCCCGCAGCCCGCGTACCCCAGCCTCCCGGGGAGAGCCGCAGCATCGCCCCTCACCTCCGCCTTCTCCAGCTTGCTCTGCGCCTCCACCTGCGCCACGATCTCGTTCATGTTGGTCTCCAGCACCATGCCGCCTATCACCACCTCCTGCAAGATGTGGTGAACCTGCGAGGGAAGGGAAGGGACGGGAAGGTTGCGAAGCCAGCCCAGCCGGGAGCGGCAGCAGCCACAGCGCCCGCACGCCGGGGGCTGGCATTTCCCCCGGAGACGCAAATCCCGCTCCCTGCCCAGAAAGCATGCTGGAGAGGAGCCCATGGGGCCACAGGGACCCCAGGGCCTCCCGGAGCCACCGGGCAGGACACTTCTTCCTAGAACCCGTTTCTTCTACCCAGAAAGCCAGGCCAGAGCCCAACCTCTTTGCTCTTCTTAGGAAAGATGAGTCTGCCACACAGAAAAAAAAGCACAAAAATGCTACAGAGAGTCTGCTCCCTTCCCCAGGGTCCGCGCAGGTCCAAGGATGAAGCAGCAGTTCCGAGGCTGTGAGCCCGTTTCCTGCCACCAACACCCCCCAGCCACAGCAGGAGAAAGGGCCCATCATGGTTGCAACACACTCTCGGGTCCACCGCTCCTCATGGCACATGCCTTGCTAAATCAGCAGCTCCTGACAACCACCCAGCACAGATAATGAATTTATGGGGCTCTGGTTACTTCCATGAAATGGACTATTACTGGAAAATGGTTAAGTTGTTATATCGTTTTACGGCTTCACAAGGGCAAACACTGCCAGGGCAATGATGTGAAAAATAACGCAAGGTGAAGAACCTGCTGGAAGGGGAAACCCAGCTTTGTGCAAACGGCGAGCCTGATGCCCGCAGAGGCTCCCCGCGGGCCCTGTCCGGCTCCGACGGCACCAGGAGCAGCACGGTGCACGGGATCAACACCGCACAGGGCGAGCCGCAGGTGACAGCACCTTCCCGGGACAGCCGCAGCATGGGAACCGCTGTCTGCATGCAGCCTCAGCCCACGCCAGCCCCGGCAAACGCTGCACCGGACAGTGCTAGCAGTACTTGGGCTGCAGGAAGCGTTGCTCCTTCAAGATCTGGCTTCAGCCCAAGCTGGACCAAAACCAACAGGGCAGAAATCCCAAGCAAGCTTTGTTTTCCAAACCGAAACAGCACTTCCCGAACAAACCGTGTCCTCTCCAGGACCTTACAGCTGCTGGGCAAAACTCACGTTCTTGTCCAAGGTACGAAGCACAAGCAGGGGCTGGGCAGGAGCCTCCTCTGAGCCTCCCCTTGCAACAGGGCGATCCCTGCAGCTCTGAGGTCGCTGCTTCCACAGCTGACAGCCCAAAGGCACTGGTGTCACTGGTGCCCATGAACCACAGAGCCGACGGCCCCGTCCCGCTGCCCGCCCAAGAGCGAGGACCCAAAGCGCGCAGCAGCTCTCACTTCACTTCACCGTGCTGCACGCAGTGTCTTCGGTGTGTCTTAAGGCGACAAGAGGAAATCACAGGGCCCAGACAAAGCTGCGCCCAAGCCCAGCCAGAGCCTGCTGGGCTGGGGACGTTCACAGCCAAGGCCACTGCTCGACAAATCAGCGCCTCCCCGCTGACGCCGGCCTCGCTTCTCTGTTCTACGGGGAACTCACAAACTCTGCAGGCCCTCTGCCAAGCGCACGGTCGCACCGTGCCCCGCACGGCCCCTGGCAAACTGGGCTCCCGGAGGCAGGGCTCCCCGGAGCGCTGGGGCGGCACCACGGCCGCAGAAAGCCTGCCCGCGCGCCCGAGGGGCAGGACGCAGGGACCAGCGGGACCTCCTGCACCTCCCGCAGCGCCCGGCCGCAGCCACGCGCTCGGAAGCACGGGCACTCGGCACAAACAGACCCGAGGAATAAACAAGGCCAAACAGAGAGAGATGGGAGGATGAACCGACAGCAGCCAAGGACAGACGTCAAGGCTGGGAAGCGGCGGGAGCACAGGACAGGACCTGAACGAGCCTGACGGGCAGCAGGGCCTCGGCGCCAGCCCAGGGCCTCGGCCACCAGAAACCCGCGACTCCCGTCCCTTTGGAGCCTTTGCCGGGCAGGAGAGTTCAGAGGAAGGGCAATCTGCGCTACTGCTGCCAAACCAGACGAGCAGCAGGGTGATCTACTCTGCCTGCGGGCTGCGGATCGAGTGCAAAGCTGCCTGGGCTTCGTCACACCACGAAAAACGTAACTGGGAGCGCATCCTCCCCCAGGAGCGGCCAGAGGTGACCCAGGCGGCTGCCGGCAGTCCTGCCGCGGGTCCTCCTTCCTCCTGACTTCCTCCTTCTCGCCTTTTGCTCGCTCTGATAAGAACGCTTTTGCTGACGAGATAATCAGCGCTGTAACATTTCTGCAAGTTTACAGCCAGGGAAATTATCAAATTAAAGTCTTACTTCGCTTACTTTGCTAGCACATTCCATTATCAGATCACCTTCTAGGAAGATTTGCTAACTTCCTTTCCCTGCCAGAGTTCACAAGTCGGAATCGCCAACAGAATGGGAACATTTTACAGCCTCATTGATTGTTTTCCACTCCTCTTTTTTATTGGCAGGTTTTGTCTTCAATAAAGCAAGAAAACCCTTGTCAACAACAACACAAGTCCAGTGCACATCAGCTAAGTCCCTTCTCTAAGCACAGTCCCTATCTTCAGCCTCATCTCGGAGACAAAGGGGATCGGTTTCCGCACAGAAACTCTGCCCAGCTAAAGAGGAAGGGCTAAAGGCTCTGGCTCAAAGGAAAGTTTACCAAACATTTTGTATTCCAAACATTCCCATTGTTCCTTACCTTATTTTTTTTTCCTGCAGCTCCAGTAAAACGTTAACAACACTCCCAAGGGACCCCACAGGACAGCGCGCCAACAGCCTCTCCCGAAAGGCTGCGAAGCTCGAGGCTGGGCCAGCTCCCGCTCGCAGGAGCGCCGGCCGCAGGGAGGGCAGGGCTCTGGGGCAGCCAGGAGCTGGGGGAGCGACGGCGCTGGCCTGCAGGAACCCACCTTGTCCATGTGGAAGATGAGGTCCAGCTCGCAGACATTCTCAAAGCACTTGTCCAGCGTCTCCACAAACACCTGTGGCGGCAGGAAGGGGAGGTCAGCACAGGAGACCACCACGAGATGCTTCCCGCGCACAGCCCTGGGGTCTGCAGGTGAAACAGCCGCAGCCCCCACCAGAAACATGTTGCGCCCCAAGGTGTCACCCTGAGAGGGGTAAAACCCTCAACCACCCCATCTCCCTCCGGCGGCGGGAAGGTGCCTGTTCCCAGGGCAAACACAGGCAGGCCCAGCGCGGAGGTGGCCTGGGACCCCCAGCAGCGCAGCAGCAGCGCGGGGTCGGGGTCTGCCACGCAGGCAGCGGTGCCAGCTCTCACGCCAGCGCAGAAACCAGCGGGAGAGGCTCAGACGTGCTCGAGGAGAGAGCTCGCCCTGGCCAGGGGCCGCAGCTGGAACAAGAGCCTGGCGCTGCGCCCGCTTGCTGCTGTCCTCAGGCGCTACCGGCGCTGCCCGCACACCTGGAGCCCCTCAGGGGCCCCGACACCAGGTCAAGGGCACCACGACACGGAATTCTGCCGTGTGAACGTCCTGATCCACTGCGGCGCCGGGACAATAGCAGGGCTGCGGTCGGCGCAGGGCTGCACCCCACCGGAACGGCCCGAAAGGAGCCGAGTTACGGAACAGCGCGATCGCGGGGCGGGTGACCCAGGCGGGGCAGGCAGGTCCTGCCGCCGCCCGTGCCAACGCTCACACCCATTAGCCAGATTCAGCACAGGTCCCGCTACAAGTCCACACAGTGTTTGAACACAATTGTTAAAATGCACTTGTAGTTTTGGGCACCTCGCAACAAGGACACTGAGGTGCTGGAGCGTGTCCAGAGAAGGGCAAGGAAGCTGGCGAGGGGTCTGGAGCAGGAATCCCACCAGGAGCGGCTGAGGGAACTGGGGTGGCTTGGTCTGGAGAAGAGGAGGCTGAGGGAGACCTCATCACTCTACAGCTGCCTGAAGGGAGGGTGTAGCGAGGTGGGTGTTGGCCTCTTCTCCCAAGTAACACGTGATAGGATGAGGAGAAATGACCTCAGGTTGTGCCAGGGGAGGTTTAGATCGGATATCAGGAAAAATGCCTTCACTGAAATGGTTACCAAGCCCAGGGCAGTGGTTGAATCACCATCCCTGGAGGAATTTAAAAGATGTGGAGTTTAGAGAAGTGGTTTCGTGGTGGATCGGGCAGCGTTGGGTTAACACTTTGTTTGCCGATGACACCAAACCGAGTGGGGAAGTGGACGCTTCGGAAGGGAGAGCCAGCTGGCAGGAAGGCCCGGCCAGGCTGGAACAGCGGGATAACAGCCACCTGGTGAGGCTCAGCAAAGACAAATGTAAGGTCTTGCACCTGGGAAAAGGGCAGCACAGGCTGGGATCTCCCCAGCTGGGGAGCGGCTGTGTGGAAAGGGCCTGGGGGTGCTGGTGGACACCACGCTCAGAGCGCTGCTGCGGCACAGCCACCGGCACGCTGGGCTGCACCGAGGGCACGGAGATAAAGTCATTACCCCACTGCTCAGCACTTGCCAGGCCACAGCTGGAGCACTGGGCTCAGTTTTGGTCCCCGCCACACAAAAAAGATGTGGGCAGGCTGGAGAGGGTCCGGAGCAGGGCCAGGAAGATGAGAAAGGATGGAGAGCCTGCCACATGAGGAGAGGCTGAGAGAACAGGGTTTGTTCAGCCGGGCTTAGGGAAGCCCCTACCACCATGTTCCAGCATGGAAAGGGTGGCTACGAAGAAGATGGAGACTCTGTTTTTAGAAGGAGTCACATGGAAAACACGAGGAGTAAGGGTACAGCTTACTCCTGGGGAGATTCCGATGGGACACAAAAGGAGAATTTTTCACATTGAGAACAAGCAGCCATTGGAATAAGCTCCCCAGGGAAGCGGTGGATTTCCCAGCACCGGACACTCTGGAGATTCGGCTGGCCAGGGTGCTGGGCCATCTTGTCCAGACCCTGCTTTTGCCAAGAAAGGTTGGACCCGGTGATCCTCGGGGTCCCTTCCAACCTGGTATTCTATGACTGTACAATTAATGGTCGGACTCGGTGATCTCAAGGGTCTTTTCCAACCTGAGTGATTCTATGATTCTGCTTTTTAAAGAAATTCATTCGGACTGACTTCCCCTACTGCTTCCAGGTGGAGGAGCTATGTATCACTTAGCACGCCTGCAGCTCCCCTCCCCACCGCAGCCCCCTGAACGGCTTCCCAGTCGCTTCCAGAAGGGCTGGCACGACGTGCCACAGGCACAAAGGCACCTGAAAGGCGTTGGGGGCCGGGCCGCCCAGCAAGGGCTGCATCTCAGGGGAAGGCAGCGGCCGGCCGCCCTGGGGCAGCGAGCGACTGCAGAGACCGACCTGGATGAGGTCCAGGATGCCCAGCTCGCTCTCCGAGGAGTCCACGCAGAAGACGAAATACAGCGTGGCGTAGTGGCGGTAGATCAGCTTGTAGTCCGAGCCGCCGAACAGGCTGCGGAGACACGAGGGGAGGTGAAGGGCTGGCGGGGGCGCTGCCCCGGCCGAGGGGACAGCCCTGCCCCGGCCCCCTCGCAGCGGGCAGAGCGTTACCTGCCGCACTCCAGGAAGTTGCAGATGTGGTCGTCCCGCTTCAGCACCAGGTGGAAGGTCTCCCGGATAATCTGCTGCTGGACCTCTTCCGCCTGCAAGGAGGCGAGGGCGAGCACCCGTGGGTGGGGGTCCCACGGCCTGGAGGACCCCCGTCCCCTGCTCTCCCCCGCCTCCCCGAGGGACGCTGGCAGCGAGGGGCGGCTCGCAGCTCCCCGCCAGCCCCGGCTCCGCAGGCAGCGCCCGGCGACCCGGCCGCGGGGCTCCCGGAGGCAGCGGGGCGGGGGCCGAGGCAGGCAGCGCTCCCCAGCCCCACGGCGACCGCCCCGGGGCCCTCGCAGCCCCAGCCGAGCCCCCCGACACCCCCAGCTCCGCACGGGCCTGGCTCCCCCGCCCCACGCCGGGCTCAGGCAGCCGCTGCCGGCAGCCCCACCGGCGGCCCCGTTCCCGTCCCGGTGCCCGCGGCCCCGCACCAGGTGCTGGTAGAAGCGGACGAGGCGCGGCTTGCCGTGGTTGTTGAACACCAGGATGGCGTTGATCATCCCGGCGGCCGGGCGGGCCGGGCCGTGGCCGCAGCCTCCCCGCAGGAAGCCCCTGGGCGGCGGCGCTGCGGCCCGGCCCCCGGTGCGCTGAGCCCGGGCGGCCCCGCGGGGACCCCACGCGCAGTGCCGGGCTCAGGGCCCCCTCCCCGCCGGTGCCGCGGGGCTCTCCGGGACGGCCGCAGCCGCCGCTCCCCGCGGGCCGAGCCGCCCCAGCCGCTGCCCAGGCCCGCACCGGCCCCGCCGCCCGCTCCCCGCCCGCGCCGCCAGGGGGCGCAGCCGCCGCAGAGCGACGGGAGCCGCGCGGTGCCACGCTGCGGCGGCGCGAGCGGGCGGGGCGGGGGCGGAGCTCTAGGGCAGACCACGCCCCCTCTTAAAGCGACAGCGCTCCTGCCTGCCTCGGGAGGGTCGCGGTCGGGGTCAGGGGTCACCGGCAGGGCCTGGCGGCGGGGGCTGCGGTGTGGCCAGACCCGGCCCGTCCCGGCGGGGCGCGGAGTCGCCGTTCGGCCGGGCCAAGCCGTCACAGTGGCCTGGGGGGACACGTTCTGTCCCCAGAGCCCAGCACGGAGGAGGCCCCGCGTGTCCCACCCGCGGCCAGGCCGTTTTTACGTCTGTGAGCAACGCGCTCTGCCCAAGGGCACCGCGACGAGGCACGGGACAAGGAGTCACCTGCGACAGCCGCAGCCGGTGCCTGTCGGCGAGCGGGGGGTCAAGGCGAGCGGCGTGCGGGCGGAGGATCCCAGGCGTACAGAGGAATCGCACAAGCAGGTAGGGCACAACGGGGTAAAAACCGCGGCGCGACCGAGTCACGAGCAGCACAGGACACTGGGGCAGCACGGAGAGGGCTCAAAGTGTGTGTGGAAGTACGGGAAGGAAGGGGGAGCCAGCGGGAAATAGCGATCCGTTAATGGGAAAGCGACTGAAATAACCGAGGGGGCAGAGAAACCCTTGGCTGTGAGCGGGGACGGAAGGGCACGAACAAAGGGGGGGAGCGGGGAGGCCTGGGGGAGAGCCCAGGACAGGACACCCCGGTTTGGGGAAGGGCGATCCCGGCAGCCATTTTTAGAAGACCGAAGGGAATCACACCCAGGGCCGTGCTGCTGTCCCGCCCTGGCACCCAGTCCCGGAGCGATGCCGAACACAGCACCAGCCCGTCGCTGCACGTGCCCAGGGGAGGGTAGGGTGGTAAGAACTCGTCAGCGAGGACGGCACCAGCGCAGCGGGAGCCCTTCCTCTGGTCACTGAGCACGGGGTGCTGGCTTGGGGACCCTCCGCTTCATCAGGGATGAGGGCAACGGGGGGATCCGAGGGAGCGAGACGAATGACAAGCAGCCCAAAACCTTGGCCTGCGAGGAAAGGAGAGGGAAACGCTTCCACAAAAGCTGGCTGAGAGGAAACGCAGCGCGGGTCTGCGGCTGCGCGCAGGTCACCGGCTGGGCCCGGCCACCACGCCAGGGACACCCGGCCTCCGGGACAGAGGGAGGCAACGGCCTCCGCTGAGGGGCACTGATTGGCTGGGCCTCTGCTGAGGGGCACTGATTGGCTGGGCCTCACCTCTACCACCCCTGATTGGCTGAGACCTCTGCGGAGGCCTGGTGTGCCTCAACTGCAGAAGGCTGCGGGCACTCCTGGCCTGGCGTGCTGATTGGCTGAGGCAGCTGCAGCCCTGTGCCTCCTTATCCTGATTGGCTGAGGCAGCTGCAGCCCTGTGCCTCCTGGTTCTGATTGGCTGAGGCAGCTGCAGCCCTGTGCCTCCTGGTTCTGATTGGCTGAGGTGGGCGCAGGGCTGGTCCCCACCCCAGCTCCCCGCAGCCGTGGCCCCGCTGGGCTGGGTCGGGCCGCGTGCCCCTGCTGCCCCGGGCGTGCTCTGGGCAGCGTCCGCGGGATGTTAGAGGGGCAAATCTCCTCCTGCCGCGTTTGTGAGCGTTCAGCATTGCAAATGTGCGCGCCGGCACACCGTGTCCGGGGCCGAGCCCTCAGGGTGAGGCAGGATCGCGAGGGCGAGGAGGGGAGCGTCGGGTTGGCGTCGGCCGGGCCTGGGCTCCGGAGCCGCGCTGGGCTGGGCGGCCTGACGGCAGCGACGGGGACAGGGGTGGCCTGGTCGG
>WHYT01016758.1:302836-340346 GCA_009806455.1 Tetrax tetrax | reverse complement strand
AAACTGCTTTCCAGCCAGCTGGCCCCATTGTGTACTGGTGTATAAGGTTATTCCTTCCCAGGTGCAGAACTTTACACTTTACTTTGTCCAACATCATGAGATTCCTGTTGGTCCATTCTCCACCATGTGTGGGTGCCTCTGGATAGCAGCACAACCCTCTCATGTATCAGCCACTCCTCTGTTTTTTATCATATACAAGCTTGCTGAGGGTGCACTCTGGTCCATCATCTAGGTCATTAATGAAGATGTTAGATGGTATTGATCCTCGTATTGACTTCTGGGGTACACCATTAGCGACTGGCCTCCAGCTGAACTTCATGCTGTCAATCACAACTCTCTGAGCCCAGCCATTCAGGCCACCTTGCTGTCCACTTGTCTGGTCTGCTCTTCATCAGCTTGTCTGTGAGGATATGCATATCCACATACACATAGCGTAATCCTTGAGTTTCAGAGTTTCGGCTCTTGGTATGTGGCAATACTGAAACCAAATTGCCTAAGAATCCAGCCCCATCATGCAACTACATGCCGTGTGTATGGAAAAAAACAATTGGGTCTCAGGTCCAGAGCAGGAATATCTGTTTAGACTGTGTTCATATAAAATTGACTCTTGGAAGCCAAATGTATTAAAGTATTTCAACAGCTTGTACATATGGCAAGCTGTATAGCGATGACTTTATTTCCAGAGGTTCCGTGCATGAATGCATGGAAACTGAAAGTGAGTTTGAGGGTTGTACTCTATGTCTGCCCAAACTTGACCAGTGAATTGGATTACACTGAAGCCTAGTTCTTCTTTTAAAGACTAAAATAACCAATACACATACATAGTTAATAAAGAATAATCTTTTGCCAAACATATATAGTCTGAATGGACAGGACCAAAAGCTGAGAGGAATAATTTTTATTCCTGTTTTACAAGTGAACAGCTGAAAAACTAAATAGGTTGCTTTAAGAGCAAGTCACTAACTACGTGTAATCTTTTGGATCCCCATCCCAGGTTCTAATCACAAAAGAATTCTTCCTTAAGGGAGTAACTAACAACTGAGAGCTGAGACAAGTGCACAGCAGTGGTGGGCGGGCTGGAGACAAAGATGCGTGATTGGCACTGAAGCTGCTTAGAAAGAAGATTTCAACAAAATGTCTCTGAGTCCAACTTAAAGAGCATTGAGAGGAGAAAGAGAAGGTTTAAATAGCTTTATATGAGAAAAACTAGTTTCTGCCTACTAGGTTAAGTAAAAATATCTACTCATAGAGTACCCTGAAATAAGCTTGCAATGGAGTCAGCTCAGTCAACTGGATGCTGGACTGAGAGTTGTGATGTGGGCTTTCTTTGACTTTAACACCCCAGCCAAGTCATTGCACTTTACTGTGCATGTTTCCCCATTTAAAGTTGGTCACAGCAATGCTTTCTTGGTTTTCATATAGTCTTTTTTGTGATAAATATATTTGGAATTACTTATTCAGTTTTACCTCACTTTACAGGTTTAAATTTGTTGACTGCAGGGAAACTTACACCAGCATAGCTGAAATTCTAATATTGTTTTATCTACCGCATCCCTCCCCCAGCAGCTATTTACAGTGAATCCTGCCTGTGAACAATTATTAACTTATATTTGCCACTAACATCAGCTGAAAGCTTAGAACATCAGAAGTACGAGTCAGGAGAAACATTGTCTTCCTTTTCTTATATTATTTCTTGAGTGGTTGTTTCACTTTTCAATGTAAAAATAAATGATTCTGGGATGTATTTTTGCAAATACCTTCTACAGCATCAGACTGACTTTTCTTCCACCTTCAATCACTGACCAAAGCTATTTACTGCCAAGCATATCCACCATGCACATGATCTCAAAGAAGCTACAGAAAAACATCTCAGTGTATTGTAAACTGAAACTCTCCATATGTCCTGTTAAACTGCAAACCATACAAACATAGCTGGGTCAAGCATTTCTCTCCCTTTCCTAGAGCACTTGTGAATCACAGTCATTCGCATCAGGATCCTTTTTTTCTCCCAGATCTCTTGCCCTAGTCATATCCAACTGTATTTGCGGATGAGAAGTTGCTGTATACCATGCTATCATACCACGAGAATGAACTCCTTGAAAAAAGCCATCTTTTGCTGCTGCTCATTGACTTGCAGAGATAACTCAACTTATCTGACAGCTTTCCTGCTTGACATGTTCTCATGGCTTCCATTCAATTCAGAGTTGAACAAGAAGTCACTACTCAGAAGAATATTTCGTATAATATAGTCCTATGAATACTGAAGAGGAATAGAGATGAAACTGAGCTGTTTAAACTAAATATGCAAATTCTATAGAGGACTACATTGTCAAACAACAAACAAAATGAGTATAAGTAACCAGAAATATGTATGTTGTTTAGAACATAAGTTTTGACCAGCAGCAGACAAGCATTCATTACCTTCCCTTACAGATTATTCCATCTTCCTGCATAGTCTGCCCTGGATACGGGTATGAATGGATACAAATACATGGATATGTCTACCATTGACCTGTGTATCAGAATTGTTTCACTGAGCCCTTTTACACCTCTTGGAAGGCAAATGAGTGGTGCATTTCTGTTGGATTGTCTGAAGAATGAGGATCCAGACTAAGCAACATCTGATTCATATACCTCTTTTTAGGGGGTAGTACTGGTTTAGGAGTTTTCATCTGGTTGTTAACTTCAAAGAGCATCTATCAAAATTTAGCACAAAGCATTTCAGCTATAACATAAAGACTGTAGTCCATGAAAGCATATACTTTTTGTCCTTCTGGGAACAACAAATTAGCTAGTGGGTTACAATTCAGTGAGTAAAGGAAGTCCTAACAGAAAGCTTTTTCCATTTTTAATTAAAACATTATGAACCTAATTCATCATTTTGTTAGAAAACTTTTATCCTGGTCTGACTGCCGTGGAATTTGGCACACTGATCAGTACAGGAGCCTGGTTGTGTTGTGCTTCACATTCATATAAAACCACAGCTATTGCACCAAAGTTCAGCTGAGTCTCAAGGGTATTAAACTGGCTCCATGAAGTGATAGTTCAGGACTCTAGATTTAGAGAGGTGTTCCCAGCTCTAATAAAGTATTTGTGAGGAAAGAGCCTACTCTTCAGCTATTACAGAGAGATCCTTCTCAAACCTCAAATATTAATCAAGTCACATGTCATTAAAATTCACTCTTGCTCACAAACCCAGAAAGCTAAATTTTACTTACCTGGCAAAATTAAATTAAAAGGGCTCCATTATACAAATAATCAAGAACAACCTGAGGACAAAGGTGAAGGATTACACCCACCACTTAGGGAGGCCTGCTTCCTCACATCAGCCAGAGAAAGGGCCATTGCATTGACCCATGTCATGCCAACACAGTGAAGTTAGTTTTGCGTGAAGTGAGTTAACAGAAACTGCAGTCTAGGGAATGCAGCCAATTCACAGGCCAGGAAGATTAACTCCATCCCCTGTCAGCTTTGCTTAGTTCTTCATCAAAACCCATGTTACTTTGGTCATAGATATCGCACACAATTATCCAACCACTCTGAATTACCCAAGATAACTTCTCTTCTTCCTCTTTTACACCAGTGTGGCTCCTCATTATAACTGATGTTTAGAATAAGCCCCTCAACCAACAGTGGATTCATTGAAGTAGGAAAATATTATCATTTTGTCTGTGAAGAAATGTGGGACAAACCTACATTGACCTGCTTGGCACAAATGGTCCATCAAAAGGGGCAGTTCTGAGAAGGCTGCAGCAAAAGGTGCTTGCTTTTATTAGAGATATCTACACTATCACGTAAGCCCAAGACTTTCATAAAAAGAAGTACTTTTTAGTGGTTCTTAACAGTATGAGATGAAAGTTCAAGCAGATAACTGTAGATAGTAAGAAATTTCCTCAGCAAAGAAAACAATAACTTCTGTGGAACAAAGGGGCCTTTCATGATAAACTCCCAGCTCCTCCAAGCTGCAGATGTTTCAGTGGTCTACCATTGTTTGGGGTTTGCTGCAGCGATAAGATCTTATACGTGATTTCTGAGAGGAATGCAAGAAGGACCGGTTCTTCTGTTTGTAAGAAGTTTACCTCAATGGAGCCAGGTCAGTTCATATTAGATGATGGTGTGGTCTGGATTTCTTATGCAGAAAGCTATTTTTCCCTTCCTGATGTTTCCACTGCTTCACCTTTCAAAAATAATTGTCACCAGATGACAAGTTAAGTTCCAAGTTCTCATCTTTCTAACTGAGCCTTCGCATTTCCTTATGGACACATGAAAGATTTCTAATGCAAGGAGATCAATGGCTCAGTGAGTTATGCTGCTCTGATCTGTGCACAAATGGGACCCCTACTCAGCACCTAAGTCTGTTCCTGTGCTGAGTGACTATAGGATGGGGCTCCATCACACCAGCTCCTTTTTAACAGAGTGGTTTGCAGAGCTCTTCCGGAGAGTCGTAATCTGCATGCAAAGGAACTTTATGAGAAAAGGAGGAGGAGAGACCCTGAAAATTAATCCTGAGGCCACGTTAATAGGTGTGTAGATTTTAAGATCAGAAATGAATGCCCCTTGTGGCAGCAACAAAGGACAGGAATACTTCTCCAGGAAACCAAAGACATATTAAAGAGATTTCAGAACTTCAGAATAGTACCAAGGATCCATGTGGCCTTTGTGCAGCAGATCTTATGAGATGTGAATCTCCTACTGCTTGGAAGTATTCTGGGAAGACTTTGAGAGAGAAGAATGTCCTAAGAGGATTTCACCTCCTGCTTCAGTGAGGAGTTTATCTCCCTGGATACATGGGAAATTTCTCCTTTTTATCTACAGCCTTATGATATAAATACAATGCAGTAGTGACTGAAAGTTATTTACCATTAGATGAAAGTTTCCATTTCCAGGATAGCTTGGATTTCCAGACACTAACTGTGACAATCTGTTACTAGTACCAGTCCCCAGAACGACCGCATCTGAAGTCTGTAGTAGCTGACCAGTAACCTCTTTGAATACATTTTTTAGTTTCAGTGTCACTTGCAAATGGACAGATGTTCTCATCATAACAGCAGTATGACAGCTGCTTCCCTTGTGGTTAACCTCTGCAGACCAGATGACGAATATGACTAAGCAGCAGAGCTGGTTATAGCTCCTACCAGCTATGTCTGAAGAACGTGACTGGACAGAAGGAAAAACTTTTCCGTTGTTTCTCATTCCAACTTGTCCTCAGTTTCACAATATTTTATAATGCTGTATCCCCGTGCTTCCCCATTTTTTAACTGTGTCAGCTCTCCACCTCTCTCCCAAATCTTGCTCACCTGTTTTATTAACTTTTTTTAACCATCTTTGTGTTCTCTTCCAGATGTCCCATATGCATGGAATGCTTTTTAAAAACTAATTCACAAAAGCATTACTCCTCTCCTCTTTTAGGTCATTCCTCAAGGTCTACACCCACCAGGATATCTGCAGGAAATTACAAGCTAATAATAGCTATGCAGAAAACCAGTGAGGATCATCAAAGTACTTTATAATGGATTCTATGTTTTATTCATCTTTCTCACCGTTTGGATTAGATTATGTCTTGGCTGGTAGATGTCACCATCATGTTTTTTTAATCTTTTTATTAAACACTATAATATCTCCAGATGGAGCCAGGCCTGCAAGTGGCCCATTAATTTTAGCCCAGGCAGCGGACCGGAGAGATGGAGCACAGCAGAGTATGGAGGCTTATCTCCGCTAAGCTCATAGCTAAGAATGTAAAGAAGGTTTAGACTTCAGATCCTGGAGGGTTCCATACATTTCATGGCCTTTCGGGACTTCAGGCTTCATCTTCCTCAAGCCCTTAAGGGCTTCACACAGCCCTGGAAAGCCAAGGCTACAGGCAAATTTTGTTCTTATGCAGCTGTCAATCCAAACTGAGTCTGGAGGCTTCTATGAATTACTCCAGAATTGCCCACAAGACAACACAGAGCAAGAAAATTGGCATTGTTGCTTAAATGGAGATAGAGTAATTTACACTGATCTCTTCTCTTGCGCTTCCTTCAGGGAACACTAATTATACTGAGGTTAAGTTTGTTCACGGTAACATCCTTTAAATCCAGACCAGCTTCCCTGACTTCAGTGGAGGTAATATGGATTTATAAAAGTGTAAGCAAGGATGGGATCTGGTCCTAATTTAGGGCACATCTGCCAGCGCAGATGGAGCTAAGAGAGTTTATTGTCATGTTAATTTTCTACCTTTGTTTGAGATTCTTCTGAGCATGGAACAAATCCAACAATTTTAAAATCTTGCAACATAGGCAATGTTATCCCCCCTTGTTGTAGCTGGTGGATTCCACTAGAGCACAAAATGGCCTTGTACTCAAGTAAGTGGCTTAAAAGATGGCTTAAAAAATAACCTCATGAAAAATAATGGCTAAAATTGTCACCCTGTAGCCATTTTGAAAGGTGATTAACTTTCTGTGATGCGCAGCTCTATTGACATACTCCTGGCTGTTGTAAAATTAATCACCTGAGTAACAGTTTGCATGACCGTACTTCAAGGAGCAGTTTGCCACACTCTTCATCCAGGCAAGAATCCAAGCACAGAGTTTCGCCTGAGTAATAAGTGCTGAATTTATTGCATGATGGCTGTGAACCTAAAAAACCCAAAATAATTACCTTTAAATAAAAAAAAAAAATGTTGTGATTCTGGGCCTTATTCATTGATTTTTAAAATTTATATTCTTTTCTGTTGTCTGTTTTCATGCTTTAGAAAGTGAAGGAGGGAGCAGTGCTTTCTTATAAAACTCGGAAGATTATTTTGTAGCACATGTAAGTGCCTTGCACGCCATGAAGTAGAATATTTCCTTTTCTCTGCCATCCAATATGTCCTGGTGACCATTTTATTTTTAATTAGGCAAATGTGTCTGTTTCCTGTCTTACGGGTGAAAAAGACACTGCTGATTGCTCTGGAAGAGTTACCTGTCTAAAAAATTCAGGATCTGATTTTACAGGAATCACTGTTTGCAGAAAGTATTGATTTTGTGCTAGAGAAAGAGATCTTATTGTTCTTAAGCTCTGCTTTTACTGTGGAGTCAGAAACCTTACAGGTTTTGTGCATTATATTGCTTTCAGGGATAAAACCACTCCTGAGCAGATCAGTACCAAGCTTGCACAACTAACTCCCCTAGTGTAAATGTTAAAAATCAGATTCCTAGGAATGAAAGACAGAAGCCTAAGATCTTTTCTGGCTTAATCTGATTTACCTGAGTATTTATGCCAGCACAGGCTTAGAGTGCATTCTAGAGTGAGAAGGAATAATACAACTCATTCTTATTCTATAGCAGTGCAAATGTAGCATAACTCCCATATTCAGTCTTCTCCCTAGTAGTGTGAGAAAATGTCAAACCAAACACACTGAAGATGACGTGCAGAATTTGAAACTAAATGAGACACATATGGGGAGGAAATTGCATTATAATCATTTGATTACATATTCAAACGCATTGCTTGGGCCCATGGCGTATCCATACAGGAGATGGATTTGGTAATGTAACTGTAGTGATATTAGCGCAAATCAGGAGCTACTGCAGTGACATCACGTTAGCCTCACTAATTCTGTAAAATCTTGCTGATACTTATTTTTTACCCTCAGCCTGTTTTAAGTGGGTGATTAATAATTTTGTAATCTGAGCTATGATGTAATAGACCATTCGTAATTGCAATTACTCATCAAGAATATTCTCAGCTGAACAGTTCAGTAAAATTGGTCAGATTCACATTTCCCAGTGGTTTGCTCTTCATGTAGTTGCCCTGAATCACATTGGGGTTAACCAGAAGCAGAAGGTTTATGTTTTTCAGGATGTAACCCAAGAAACACAATTCAGAAGGCAATTGTAACTTCTGTTAAGGCTGCCCAAATTTAGAGCTCTGAATCAGAGCCTTTTATGATGCAGACTGGATGCAGTGTTCAGATATTCAGTTCCAAATTTTCCCTACATGAGAGATTTCAAAAGTTTTCAGACAGAAGAAGGTAAAGAACAAAGCCACCTATCAATGACAAAGGCAGAAAAAAAACACTCTTTACACCCATAGCACTGCTGAGAGCCACACTGGTACCCAATATCAGGTGGCAAACAAAGCTGCAACACCCTTCCTCAACTGGGAGCAGATAAGCACTGGGGGTTTGGTGACACCTGAGCAGGAGGGGCAATAAGCATATAGGGAGGTGCTGAAGGGGTGGGTAGCTCCTAACCACAGGGGCCTTGTGGAAAGGAGCAGGCGTGTTTGATTTCAGAGAGGGACTGGAGGTAGGAGGTCTTCAGTGGGGGCTGACTCCCAGCATTGTTTTTCCTTTACTGGCAGGTTTCTGGAGGGATCAACCATGTGCAGCCACTGGGTTCTATTAGCCTTCTGCTGCTTAGGACAGCTGTGTGCAGGTAAGAGGCACCTATCTGCAATCTCTTCTCCTTTCTTTTTTTGTTGCTCCTCTCTGTATCTCTTCCCCTTCTGTTTCTCTTATGGTTTTTTGTTTTATCTTGGGTGTCAACTCTCTGCTCTAGGACCTGTGTAGGGAGGGGAGTTTAGGGCTTCAAATATGTATTCTGCTGGAAAGTTGTTAAAATCTCTCTCCAGCTAAGATGGGAAGGAGGAGGAGATGCTGAATCTCTCTCTTAATTTTTAGTTAATCTTCCCTAGGAGACTGGAGATGGGATGAGCTTGTGTGCAGGAGGCAGAAGTGTCTGATATAGTACATTTATTCTAATACCACTCTCTCTCTCCAGTGCCTCTCCCAGAGTTTTCCTTTTTGTAAGGCTTTGCTAAATCTCTCATTCTGTACGTTAACAAGCTTGGTCTTAAAAAATCTTATTGAGACTCTCTGCTGCTAAAGGAGTCAAGAAATGACTGTACTGCTTCTGGTGCTGCCACTGGAGGTGGGAGGCTGTACACAGGACCCTAAAGGCAGAGGTTCAAGCCTCTCCTGTAATAAGGCTTTGTCCTTCTGAGGTGATGTGACCAGTACGTTTGAGGAGTAGCATCTCTTACCTCTCTCCACAAATCCTTGTATTCCCCATTTTGCATTAAAGCAAACCTTCTGACTCTCAGTCTTTCACAGGGCAGGTAGGCTTTTTTCTGCTCAGTTGCAGTGCTTGCAGGAGGAGAGGAGAAAGATTTTGTTCATATGCTTTTTTGGTATCTTTCTCTTCTAGATCAAAGCCTGAAGCCTCAGATTGCAGCCCCTCATCTTGCTACAAACAATCCCACTCTTACTACTGTTGCTCTAGAAAAACCCTTCTGTATGTTTGACAGCTCACTGTCTCCAAACAAATCTTATGTCATCTACTTGTACGCAATGAAGGAATCAGGTGAGGATCCAGCATTACACCTCTCTGGAAGATAAGTACACGATGTGCATACAGTTCTTCACAATTTGATGGGAACAGGTCCATACAGGGGAAAAGATAAAAATCCATAGCTGTAAGCAATGTGCAAAGTGAGCCTCTGGTCTCAGTTTTCTCTAGGGTATCATTATAAAATATGATATAAATAATTGTAGTATTTCAATGGGGCTGATTAATGATAGCAAGTTTTAGTACTGTGTTAGCTGTCCCCTGGTAGGTGTGGGGCAGCACTATCAGTTTGCCCAAATCTTACTAATGAAACCAAGTGGGCCACAGTCTGATACCTTATCTTTGTATAAACACGAATGCCTGGTATAAAAGCCTGAATTCCCCTAAGTAAACCTGCAAAGAGAAAGTGGGTAACTGTTGCTGCTGTTTGCTTCATAGTTAGGGTAGCCAGCCCTTGCAAGGACTACTTTTTTTTTCTTTTTCTTTCTTCTTCTTTTTTTTTTTTTTGACAAAGGCACCTCATGCTAGACTTGTCATCAAAGATGCCTGGCCTGTGAGTTCATTCATAAAATTAATTTCGTAACTACTTGGCAATGAAATATTGCTGGCAGTGACCAAGAGCTGTCTTCTCTGTTGCCTGCTGCTCTGACAGGCTGTTTTGAATGCCAACTAGAGCTACTCTGTAAGCTGAAATATGAAATAAATGCCTGTCTTCTCCCCTGAAGGGTGTATGCAGCCTCCTTTTCTAAGAGGCACAGACAAGAGATCTTGAGAGGAGCAGTAGATAAATTGGCCTACAGACAAAACGGCCTAAAACTTCCACTGCTGATTGTTACCGCTTTGGACAAGGTTGAAGGAGGAGGCCTTGGATGGGCACAAGCTGTAACCAGAGACACCATCCCATACAGCTAACACTAGACAATTGTGAGTGCGTCGCCTTCTGAGGCACATCCCACCACTGAAGCGCACATCTTTATATGTCTAAAACAGACTATAAGTGCATGAGAACTATAAAAAAGGCTACTGATATGTGCAAATAAGCAAATATGATGTGTTGGGCTATTACATCAGCCACCCCATCTTCTGCAGATTCTGTGCCAGAAGCTTCCTACACAGATGGGTGAATCTCTACAAAAGGGGTTCTATATGGAGAAATCTCTTCTGCTTTTAAGACAAGCGTATGAAAACTTGTTACTTAGCAGACTGGGAGGAATTTTGTTTGGATTTGTCTCTGGTCTGCAGAGAAGCACATTGGCTTGCCCTTGGATGCTTCCTGGAGCAGAGAAGGGAAATTTAAGAGAATTTCATTTTCTTAACACCTTATGTTCAGCTCTGCTGGTAAGGAAATGTGTTAGTATGCTACAAAGCTGACTGTCTAGCAAATTTCTGAAGAAGGAATATAACTTTTAGCCAGCTTCTTGTTAATGTCACTATCAGACTTGATCTACCTAGTAAAGTTGAGAAAATAAACAAAACCACCCCCACAATGAACTTGCTTAGGCATCAGCTCTTAATTGCTCACTAGAACCAGGCTAAGAGTTATCAAAGGGGAGCCTGGGAGAGCAGGAAGACCTAGCTGTGAGAAGTATAATTTGGGGAAGCAAGTCTAAGAATAGAGCATGACTTAGCTAGTATTTGTTTTCATGTTACTGGCTCCCATTGAAGAGAAGGTGGTCAGGCTCAACTACTTTGAGTGCTGACCCTTAAGTTGTATATCTAACCTGTGCGAGAAACTTTTCTCTTTCAAAACAGGTTTAATTTTGCATTGGATCATAGCTTCTCATGACCAAATAGTTGCAATAACTCTGCCCCAGGAGCACAGCAGAATGCTTCCAAACTGAAATAGTTTCCAATGTACTGCAGCTTTGGAAAAGCTGGCATTCCTTTGCTGCTGACAGCACTGAACAGCTGGAGGGGGCTCCCCCAAAATATTTAACCTGCAGTTGCAGAACTTGGAGCATCTCTTGGGACTTGTGCCTTGGCTTTGCAGCAGGAAACTTTTTGAGAGCTGCAGCTGAGCTTCCAAGACATGCTGTAGGGCTGGGCACAGATTCACACTTTGCTTGAAGCTGTGAGGACTTCCAGACTTTCTGAGGCATGCTGTCTGGAAGCAGCGACATGCCTGGCTGGCCAGAAAGGTAGATATCGCATCTGTTCACGCAGGCCCTACACTCTGGTCTGCATACTGTGTGCTTCTGGGAGGTCCAGCTGCTGTGTGACCAGAGGTCTAAGGGTTTCTGCTCCAGGAGACTGGAGAGTTG
Organism: Tetrax tetrax; assembly: GCA_009806455.1. NCBI lineage: Eukaryota > Metazoa > Chordata > Aves > Otidiformes > Otididae > Tetrax > Tetrax tetrax. The sequence continues at coordinate 328,774 of WHYT01016758.1, read as the reverse complement.
TAACTTTATAGGAACTCTGCCTTGGCCATAGTATCAAATCTGAAATGGCAGGGTTTACTGGATGTTTATTGGAGCCACATGTGGCGTGGGGGAAGGGAAGCCTTTGCTACCCCTCCTCCCTGCTCCATCAGATTCTCCTTAGAAAACAGGAATTTGGGGAGGGTGGCTATTAAAAAGTATTGCTGTGAGATAATGCTGTGGAACCTTAACAGTGTGAGGAACAAGCGTAAAGATCTTCACCAACAAATAAAGAGGAAGGGGTGAGATTACTACACAGCCCAACTGCAGCAGATTTTTTATTTCCCTTTCAAGTGTTTTGGGGCACAAGAGCAAGTTGCCAAGTAAATTCAGGGCAATGGGAAGGGCTGAACTAGTTCTAACAGCCTTGTTAAAAGCATCTCTCCTGCAGCAAGTGCAATAAGCTCCCTGGTGACCGACAACAACAGCAAACCACTCAACAGCACTTTCCAACAAACAAATGGGGGGCAGCTTGGACCTTACAAGGCTGCCTTGTTCAACGTACCCAATTGTGCATCGCCTCCCAAACTTGCTGATGTAGGAGATGTCAACAAAGTTTCTGATATCCTGAAACAATACCTCTTCAGAGTCGGGGATGATGGATCTTGTTTGTATGACCCAAACTTCCTAGCTGTCTGTAACCCACCTCTTGCAGCAGATACAACATACAGGTATGATTCTTATTTCTTACAAGGTGACTGCTGCTCTTAAAACATAATAGGAAGCAACACTGAGTCTGTAATGTTCCTTTTGTAATGGTATGATGTGAATGACCAGTCCCTAACTGCAATCCTCTGTTGCAAGGGTAGTTATGAGGGTGGCTTGGCTTTGGTCTAGCACCCTGCAGATGGTGCCCTACGGTGCCCTAGTGGTGAGCTCTACCAGGTTAAATTAATGAATCAGTAGGAAAAGTCCTGTGTGAACGGCTAGATCTGTACCTATGTTGGACTAGGTAATCCAGTGACAGCATCTGATTAGAAACTGCTGGTAGGAAAGGGTTTTGACTGGAAAATTACGTTGAGACTATTCACCATGTATTTTGTGTTAGATGATTCTGCCAAATTGCAGACATGGATCTGGCTCTGCTTGCTTTGTTTTGATGGGATTCTGGGGAGCCAAAGCTCTCCTTGGTCTCCAGCTCCAGGAAGCCTCTAATGTTACTGGAGACTTCCCAATGAGGGCCAGGTGGCTTGCAGACTTGTCTCACCCCCGTTGTCTGGGGAAGCTGGCCATCTGGGGAATTTAGGCACCCTGACAGCTGTCACCTGAAACACTTGTTTTGCTGTTGCCAGCTATTTAAAAGCTGTAGTAAAAGTGGCAGTCATGTGGAGCCATATCTGCTGTGGAGACCTAATATGCTTCTGAAACAAAATACTATGGGCTCTTAGTTTTGAAAAAAAAACTGTCTTGCCTCTTCTATCTCCTCAGGACATTTCTGAAAACTCAAACTATTGTGGTACAAAAAAGTAATTTCTTTGCCAAATCTGATGTTGGCCTGTCTCTTCAATACTCTCCTCTAGCAGAGAAAGTGCCGAAGATCTCTATTGTTGGACAAAATCTTTGACTTCCATCTGGAAATCAAAACCACTTGCTGTCCTAAATAATAAGGCTCTTCATACCAGGGAATAGCAAGCTGGGAAAAAACTGTTGTTGGAAGGCTATCATCTGCCAAGCTCAGAAAAACGAAGTGCAAACTGTGCATGACAGCACAGAATGCTGTTCCGTGATTAATTCTATTTGTTCTTTTGGGACTTTTCTGGAAATAATCAGTTACCTTTGACTGTCTCCATCTAATGCTTTGACAAAACCTGAAGTCTGACCAGCTAATCTAGTAGCTTAAAAATGCTAGTAAGAAAGCTCAAATTTGAAATACCTAATTTAATACTTTTTTTTTTTTTTTACCACAGATTTAAATACGTGTTGGTAGATAGCACTGAAGGTATCACAAAAGACCAAACTATCTGGTCTGATCCAGTCAAAACCAGAAGAGGTAAGTCTGTGGCTTTGCTCAGGTCTTCTGAGTAACTGTGCTTGCTGTAGGGATGCTATTGCTCTCCCAAAGAGCAATACCTAGTCCTTTCCCGCAGTTCTAACAATTTTGTCAGCCTTTCAATAATTTCTCTATTTCTTTTGTGTACTTCAAAACAAGTATTTTAGTAAAGATAAAGTTTATGCATGTAGTTTCAGATCTGATGCATGTCACAGGATCTAGTGCTGTTGACATTTCTCAGTAGTACAGATACTTATCATACTCGCTAACCTGCTGAGGAAAGCTTGTAAACCCTAAATGCTGACACTGAGTCTTAAACCTGTTTCTCATAAATCATCTAAGACTTCAGGTATAGACATAATCAGTTTGCCTCTCCTAGAGCACCATCCTTCTCCTGTTTGGTGGGGGTGTTCATGGTCAAAAATAGATTATAGGAACATTCTTTCCATGCTTTTCTAGTTAAACTTCCCTTGAAAATTGACACCTGGCCTGGTCGAAGGAGCGGAGGCATGATTGTCATTACATCAATCCTGAGTGTTCTTGTGTTCCTTCTGCTTGCTGGCTTTCTTGCTTCTGTGTCCTCTGCTGTCATGTAAGTACTGCTGCACCTTACAACTTCCACTAGGAGTACTGATACCCTCAGTCATCAGTTGCCTTGCCTATGGCTCCAAGCCACTGTTACTGGTCTTGTTTGAGATGACAGATGGGGGAGTGTCCCCCAAATTTTGAAGCTGGTAATGGGAAAAGACCACTTTATCATAATCTTCCCTAAGATCAGCAGCACTTGTAGCTATTACATAGCCTCAAGCTTACTAGCTGCCACACTTAAGTAAGGACAACTGGAAAAACAAAACAAAACAGTAGAATTGCACATACTTAAAGCCTGTATATTCTTTATTACATATTGCAGATTTCCATCTATGGAAAGGAGTTTGGAAAGTGTCTTAAGGAATGCAGGCATTTGTAGAGATTACATCATGTCCTAATTAATGTTGTTATTTTTGCCTCCTCCCCCAGAAGAAATAATTTACCCCTTTGAATTAATAAGTGAGGCTTTGCTGGAGCTGTGTAACTCAACTAGTCTGTGCATGTTCCCTACTTTTCCATGACCCCTGCTCTAGGAAATCAATGAGGTCTGAATGACTCCTAAGCTGAACTTTTGGAGGGAATGAGCTACATTTTAGAAATGGCAGGTATCAGGGCTGCTAGCACCCACTTCTTCCATTCACTTGAAAATTATGCAAGTGCTCTGTGTTCAGTCAGCTCTGCCAGGTTCTCCTGGATTAAAGATGTGGAAAGCAAAAACTGCATTGCAAATTATTATTTTTAAAAAATATATGGGCTTCTCTGATGCTAAATGATATAAGTAGCAATGAGCCTTTGCAACATTTTGAGAGAGTAGGCTCCACTCAGTCTCTACTGGAACTTAATAAAGCATTTCACTTGCCTGCCAGGGTATCAGAAGATTCTTCTGCGGAGATAAGGCGCATGTCTCAGACTATTCAACAAAGTGAACCAAGACCACAGTTAAGTTCTGAGTGAACAACCTAATTCAAGTCAAGGAAATGCAACTGAATTGCTACATGTGCTAGACCTATGTGACTCTCTCTTCTACGCAACACTAGTCCAGAAGATGCTACAGTATGCAACCAGGCAACTGAAGATGGACGGCACAGATGAAATAAGGACAACTTTTTTGCAGTCTTGCAGTACATTATATTCTGTCTTGTCCTAATAAGATTTTCTTTAATTAATTGCCTTGTACAGCACATGATGTAGCCACTTGTGTCTCAACCTTTCTCTATAGTAACTGATGAGGAATTAAAAAAAAAAAAAACCAAACCAAAAAGGCTGTTTTAGAAAGAGATGTTCTTAAAGAAATCTAGGGATTAAAAGGTAGACCACAGGGAGCTACTGCAGCTTCCTCAGGATTTAGTGACTATCTGTGTCATAAGAATTCCCCTTTTTCCTCTCCATCCCTAAAAGAAAGCAAGCGAGTTCCAATTGCCCTGTATGTAGCAGAGTAATTCTGATCTCAAATACTTAAATACCCTCAAACAGTTTGAAGGGATGGAAGCTAACAAAATTGCTTCAAAGAAGGTGTGTTCTTTCCGAGCTCTGTATAATTTGTCGATGGGCTAGAAAAGGGGAGATACTGCTTTAGTGGGAAACATTAGTATATTCACTGCTGTCAGGCTTAGCATAATTTCTGACCTTTACCTTAGGCAGCAGCAAGCCAGCGCTCTTCACATCCTAGTATCTATGTTGGTAAGGTTTTTCTGAGCTAATTATTTTCCTTCATTTCATTATCTCAGCTGGTGATTAGAAATAAATTTTGCCCCAGTTTCGAGTTATGTACTGCTTTTTTTTTTTCCATTGATGCCAATTTCTATATACGGTTTTGTCTCAACAAAAGACTTGAAGATCCAACTTCAGAGCCCTACCTTACACCTCTTGAGTATGTAGCAGCAACTGTCCTATTGGAGCAAGCACTCACTTGTGATAAGGAGAGAGCTGTCACTGGTTATTATTGATGTTTTCCTAGTTTATCAGTAAATTTGTTAAACTGTCTTACATTATAAATAAGGATTCTGTTATGACATAGGTAGTTCACTATCACTGTCATGACTGGATGATCTTGCACTGATACTTGTTTCAGGGAGTGGGACTTATTCTCTTCAGATTATGAAAATTAAAAAGTTTTGTGTGAAGTCAAACATTGTCAGGATGGAGTGTTGAGATTGTAGCTTGGTGACTGCAAAATTTGCCATTTTTTAAACCTCAGTTCTTCAGTCCACGAGATTCATACCCGAGCCCCCGGTGTTTGGTTATTCTAACTGTGGCATGTTAAAGTTTGCCTGCTCAGTGCCTTGGTTTCAGCTACGTGAGGGCTGGCAGGGAGAAGGGAGAATGCCCTTAAGGGGAGAGATGGGTTCTGTGCCTTCTGACTAGAAATGGGTGCTGAAGAACCTGGAATGAGACTTTTTCCCGTTTTTGGCCATTGGTGCCTTTCCTGTAATTTTCTGCCAAACAGGCTGCTCCAAACACCATTTCTCATTCATGTATTGGGTACCAACTTGGAAGTAATGGATATTTGAAGAAAAAGAGAGTCAATTGTGGGTATGCAATGCTGAATATCAGAGTACATGAGAGATCTTTGGAGTGTTTGCCTCCTTTATAAAGCCAAAGTAGTATTTCATTGCCATAGAGCTATTTCATTGCTACTTACCTGGACCCAGTGGAAAAACAGACTATCTAACAATAGGATCTGTAAAATTAATAAAACTCAAATAAGGACCCTTTCAACTGCAGATGGTCAATACATTACGTTGGATGCCATATCAGTTAATTTGATTACTGGAATAAGTTTGTCTTAATTTTTTTTAAGGAATTGCTTGAGACTATGTTAGCACATATAGCTGTCATTTAAAATACAGCACTAGAATAATCCAGTCTGTCTTCTGCCAGTATCTGTTAAGACATTCACAGCAAGCAGTTTGTCTCTCATTCAACAGATATTAGTCAGTTTAATCCTGCTAATGGGCCTAGTTGAACAGCATGTGTTTCTTCTTGTGTTTCTCTTACATCTTTAATTTGAAAGGTCTTCACTTTATTTCTTTATGGAAAAATTCAGAATGGATTACTTTTATTCCAGCACACACTGTCGTGTGTGTCGTGTCCGTCCGTCCCCCCGCCCCCCCGTTTTTTCAGCTTAGCTTTTCAAAACTTTCAGTGTTCAGAAAGTTTGTGTGAAAAAAAAATTCTGCCTTTCACCAGCTTCAGATCTTAGGACATTTCTTTCTCAAAGAACATGGGAAAAAAGGGAAACTCTAACATATTATGATTTTTATCAAAATTTCCTGTTGAAATATTTTGTTGAAAATGACAACTCAAACTACTTTTTCTATGCAACCCTGCTTTTAGACAGAGAGCGCTACACTTGAAGCAGCTTTAGCTTTTCACTCGATCTTGCATGTGAGAACCCATTCGTTATGCTGTGAAACAGGAAAAGTCCTCTTTCAGGACTGTGCCCCGACAAACAACAGTCATGATAAATACCAGAACAGGGTCACAACTACTTTTGCCTCTCCATATGGTATTTTCATTGATTCTACATACTGACTTATTTCTGCACTACTGCTGACTACTTGCTGAAGAAAGGGTATGGAAATTCCTGTTTGCAGCCTGTCAGAGGTATGTCCTGATTCTTATCCTGCTCATGCAGAAGAAATATAAGGCATCAATGATTAAAGTAATTTCTTTAGTACATAAATTTAAGAAACAGAAAGGCTGAGAGGCCCTGCTTATTTTTTGAAGGAATGGGTGTGCAAAAAGGCTCTACCAGGCTTTTTTAGGAATTGTTGCCAACCTTGTCTGTATTGTTGTTCAGATATGCCTTTCACAGTCAGCCTGCCACACTGAATGAAGGAATATGTATGGATGAAACAAAAAATTCCCAAGCCTTACATGAGTTTACATTAAGAGCATCAACAGAAATGAGACAAAACTAAACAGTGATATTTGCTAGGTGTTTTCTGGGTATTGTACATCTATTCCTAGTTGTTGCTTTGGGCACTGAATGATAGTTATAATTCCTTCTGTGACGCTGCAAAATCTATTGAAAATGCTGATTGCAAGTGCTGCTGTGTGGCAGAAAATAAAGATTAAAAACCACGACTATGGAGAAAGTCCATGAACCACTACTGAAGTCCTGCTTACATTTGAGACTTCAAGTTGTGCTTAGGTTTTATCAATGTTACACACAATGGTTGCAAAGAAGTTGAGCTTGAGATCTCTTTTCAGGAGAAGCTCTAAGAAGAACTTAACCCGTGCCTGCTGGTCTGCACTGAGATGAATGCAACCCTAATAGCATGAAGTTGCTAAGAGTACAGTTGTATTTTCTGTACATTTCTGGTACGTTTTGCTTAGGTCCTGGTCCTGGTATTTCTGCAGGCAGAAAGTAATGTGCTGTGGAAAAATTAGTCCTAGGATGAAGTTATTGTATGTATTTTCACCTGTGCTCTAGGTTCAGATTCAAATACCTGCTCTCCAGGACTGAAAGACAAATTACATTCAGTTCCCTTTGCATCACTCATTCCAGCATGCTCTCAGCGAGGCCCTGGCAGAAATGCTGCTTTAGGCCTGATTAGCAGATGGACTGCACTAAGACTCAGTACAGCTGAATGCTGAAGTTGTCCACTTGCAGCTGTGTGACCCAACTTGTCTGTGGAGCTGCCTGAACTTGGATGTGGAAGGCAAGTGGGAAAAAGAGTGAGAGCTAGACAAGATTTGTGTGGTTTCAAGCACGGTCTTGCTTGTGTGGCTTGATTGGTCCTGTGGCTGTCTGCTGCTAAACCATGGCTATGTGAGTCTTGGGCTGACTAAAAGCCTCCTTTCTGTGCCAACTGAATAACTTTTGTGAAGCGTTTATAAGTGTACTGTTAATCTGTAGCACACCAAATAAAATTAACTTTTTAAATAGTATTCAAGCCTTCTTTGGCTATGTTTAGCCAAATGCACTGGCCTCCATATATAATTTATTGCCAGTTCTGACCCTGACAAACTCAAGTATGATAACTTTCAATCCTGATATTGACAATGCTCCTTGAAGTAATGCTCTCACCTTTTACATACTTGCCTGAAGGGGCAAAAGCAAAATAACTGAACTGAAGAGTGATCATGTCTCATGCATATGACTGTCTTTCACAGTGATTCAGCTTCACAGTAGGTGAGTCAACGTGTAAGAGCTTTTGAAATTGTTTGAATTAAAAAATAATAGTTTGGTGTATGCTGGATGCTAGGTAGAGTTTCACCTCCTTCATATATTCTATAAATTCATGGATAGGCCTCTAAATGGTTAAACTGAACCTGGTTTGATTCCTTGTTCTAAAGGGAAGTTTGCAGCAAGCACTTCTATACTAAGCCAGTTAAGATTTAATGACAGAGAACAGATGCCAGTATCAACACACTGAGATCACAATTACTGTAAATGTCCTTTGGTCTGATATCATCTGAGTGATTTTAAGCCATGGTCTCATGTCTTGATGTTAAAATGCATGAATGTGGCATTTGTCAATGCCACAAGTGTTCCAGCTGTTATGTCTGCAAAAACTTTTTTTGCTTAACAGAGAGATATGATGTGAACCATGCAATTAAAAGCTGCTACAAATCCTGGAGGATGAAAGTCTACCTGGAAAAGAGGAACAATCAGAATAAACTGTGGCCACCTGGATGTGTCAAACAGACCAAGTTGCTGGCCCACTGTCTTTATTCACTCAGGCTTTGCATTAGAAAACAGTACCAAAAACAACCCACAAACCAGCTTTTCTTCCAGAGGCCCTTCAAAGGGTACTGTAGATTGGGATGCAATGTGGTAGACATTCCTTGTTGGCACCATTACAATGTATTGGACATCAGGTTCCCAGGCATGAAAGACCTATCAAGTGAAACTACAGAACACTTTGCAATGAAAGATCATCAAGCTTAAATTTGCCAGTGTGATGTTTATCATACTGCTAAATTATCCAAGCACTACCTTCCTCTGTGGGTTTTCTGTCTCATCTTGTATCAAGTTGCAAATTCCTCAGGATAAAGACTGTCTTTTGGTAACCTGTTAACACAATATACTGCCATTTCCCAACTGGGCATACTGTGACGCATAACTATGTTGTTAATACTGTCAGCAGGTGTTAATCCTCTCAGATGAATTTCCCTTAGCAAACATAGGTATCTAGGAGTTATTTGGTGAGGGCACTAGTTTTATGCTCCTGTCCTGTGACATTATGTTCTATTTGACTGCAAACAACAGCATGTCATTTACCATAACTCCCTTCTTCAACCTCCAGCACCAACATTTCATCTAATGCTTTGTCTTCAGAGTTCCAGTCCTAGCCAAGTGTTAGTAACATAGATAAATAAGTCTGGAACATCTGATTTTTATTTTGTGTTTTCCTTCCATATAGCTCTATTGTAGAAATCTATCCTACTGCTTACCGTGCCTCAGCTAGTATTTGAAGGCTGATGTTATTGGCTGTCTCTTCTTTCTCAAGCCTTCTAACACACAACATTCAAAACTCCCAGAAAATGTGAGTTATTTTCTCTAAAAAGTTGACTATATTATCTGCATTACTACTATAACCCAAACCTGGATGTAAAGAATAATGTAGAAAGCCTCCCTAGAAACTTTAATGCATGAGTTAGATAAAACTTCCTGGATATTAGATGGATTTGGCCACATCTTTGGCTGATCCACTGATTGCTTAAGTATCTTCCACATGTGCTAAAGGAAACAGAAAGAATACAACTCTGATCAGAGGGTAATGTGTTGTTTTCTCATATCTAATTGATAAGGACCTCATCATATTAGTTATCTTGCAATAACGCTGGTTCTTTCCAGGATAAGATTCTTAAGCTCTTCGTTATATAAATAGTGCACGATATTTGGAAAGAGAAAATGCATGTCGCACTTCTAGCAGAATATTATAGTTCTTCCCTACAAATAATGCAAACTCAGCTCAAGTTTCCTCCAGTCAAAAGGTGGTAACCAGGGGTTACACAAGCATAGCTTAACAGCAGAATGTATTTAGGACTGCAGCTCTTCAAAGGAACATCCTCACTGGAATTTGCCTAAGGTTTGAAGGATTATGCACAGTTGGAATCAGTTTACCGATATATGATTCCTCCCATGTCTCCTCTTGCCCCCTGGCATGAGCACAACTGGCCAGAGCCCAGCTAAAGCGCAGAAGGACTAGTCCCACAGAACAACATCACTCCTCAGTCTTTGCTGAAATGGTGGATCTACTCTTGGCAGCAGCAGGAGAACCCTAGGGTTTATCTCAAATTTGGCTCAGGGAGAGGAATTCTCAGCTTAAATGTCAGTAAAGACTCATGCGTTACTGATAGTATATGAGGTAATTACAAGAGAATATGATGCGGGCTAATTCTGCATGTTCTTGGATGACTTTAAAACTCCAGTTTAACAAAAAGTTTGAGCCTGAACCTAGCATGTGAGTATTGGAAAAAGACTTTTTAATACACAGAATTCTAACAAAAGACATTGTTTTAATCAGAAATGTATTTTCCTAAGGGAAAAAAAGAACCTGAAAAGTGTAAAAGAACATTAAAACACTTTGTCAAAGTTGTTTGGAGGTATTTGTTGGGGTTTTTGCGGGGGAGTGATAGAGTTGGCAGTGAACTTCTTTGTTTCAGGAGGAAGAAACAATTTCTGAACCAGCTAAAATAGATATGTTATCTTTTACTAGATTTCTGTCCATCACGCATTTGTGTGGAAAAGAATTCACTCTAATGTTGTCTCTTATTTTCAACACTGCCTTTCTGTCCACTTATGAAGAAAATTATGGCAACAAGAATGGTTATTTCTCATGTGGCTCACATTCCCAAAAGTACCCCCGCCCGCACACCTTTTCAGATTATACCCAACCATCAAGGCAGCAGTAGCTATTTTTGCAGATTCAATTGCTGCACCAACTGCTTCATGTTTGTCCTGTTTATTTCTGGATTCACAGGTGGTTTTGAACTTATTGGAGCATTACCAATTAGAAACATGGGAAAGTATTGCCACCCTCCCAAATGCGTTTCTGATCTTCATCAAGAGTCAAGGCAATGAAAGTGTCTTCATCTACGACTTCTAGCTGATCACCTCTATATGGAAAAAGTTAGTTCAATGTCTGTGTCCATCACACCTTGCTGCTTCAAAGGATTTAAGAACTAGTTATAATTTGACAGCTTTTTTTTTTTTGCATCCAGCTTGCAGTCCATCACAAACTAAATGAAAACCATTAGATCATTTCAGACACCACTGTGTTACACTTGTTTCCCAGTAATATTCCCAGGCGAGCTTTAACAGTTATCTTCAGTGTGCTACTCTGAGGTATCTACTGCTGAAATCATCACCATGCAGGAAGACTGTGGGATTACGCCAAAGGCAATGCTAGTCATTTACTGGTGAAACACCAGTTCTTCTCGTGTTTAACCCAGTCCTTTTTAAAGCATTGGTTGCCAGTCACCTCATCCTGCATCCTGAGATCAGAATAGGTCTGTCTTTTCTTTAAGTATGCCTGTACTTTACCATTAAAATGCACAGTTAAACTAAGTTAACACTCTGCATTTTTTTTTTTAATAGAAGAAACAGATGGATGCTATCAGAAGAACAGTGATTGTCTATCTTAGCCTGAGATCACTGATTAGGCCCTGGCCTGAGGTTAAGCTCACTCAACAGGATGTGAGAAACTACTGAACATGACGTGAGAAATTGCTGAACCTGACAGATAACGAGGTGTGAAGCTGACAAGAGTTATAGACAGTGCTGTAGGGAGTGGCTGGACTTCACATGTGGTTAAAGGGGAGTTACATGAGAAATGGACAAACTTCACGGGTGATTGGAGAGCAGTGCTGGGGGACCTTTAGGGGAGCAGAACCTTGTGAGGCCATCTCACTAACATCATAAGGCCAAGATAACCTACGAAATCATATCAGAAATTACACACTTCAGTGTGCGTCTGGCAAAACTGGGACCAGTAGGGAAAAGTGAGACTATTTATCGAGGAGGGGGCTGAGCTGGAGAAAGGGTTGGTTAAGAAACACAAAAAGGTCAATAAGGCATGCAGATTCTGTAACTTGGTCTGTCCAGAGCTCAGAGGCAGCACTGAGTTTGATCATTGCAGCTTGGAGCAGGACAATAAACCCAACCTGTTCTGATGTTGCCACAGGTGTCAAGCCTGCTTCCATAGTTAAGAGAGCTGCAGTGCCTACTCCTGCTAGCAAGGGAGCACCCAGGACAGACAGATAGTAGTTATCACTGTGTGAGAGCCCTTTCCAGGCCTGACAAAACCATCCTAACAGAGTCACCATGCAGATTATGCTTTTCCCTCTTTCACACGTGACAGCTATCTTTACCTGGCTTCCCTCCTTGTGCTTATGCTCAGCCAGCTGCTGTTTGTGTCCTGGAGGAAAAAAATGGTTCCCAAGGGATGCTGCTTCCCCCAGTGTTTTGACACCCTCAATGTTTATACAAAAGATCTCTTCCTACAACTGTCTTTTCCTGCCACGCTTTACTACGATGTATGCTACATCCTGAGCTAACACTTTCATAGTACAGCATAAATATTTTGTTGTGTTCCTCCAATTGCACAGTTAACACTTTTGGTTCCTGCTATTCTCTGCAAGCTGTGATGGACATGAATCAGATCACACCTGTGCATAACTTCTTTACTGTACAAAAATACCTTTGGTGAGAATCTCAGTGTCTTGTATTATAGCATCTAGGGATATTTTTTTTTTTTTTTTAAAAATGGATATTCATGGGAACTATAAAGTGATGGCTGTTACAAGCTGTCAGGTGGGGCTCTTCCACAATCACATCCTTAAGTCAACATCATTTTAAATGTATTGCATCAGCCAAATGAAATAATATTGCTGTTTCATTGTTTAGAAGCTTTTACATCCTAAAAAAATAACTCTTATGCTAGTACTAATGATAGGAAGGTACATGGTTTTGTGGTGGACTAGGGTTATCTATTTGCCTAAAACTAAAACATCTTTTCCTGATTGCATTCAATCCTTACATAGAACTATGTGTACTACAGAATTATAGGAATGATTAGTCCACAGGCAGTAACTTAAAAAAAAAACAAAACAAAACTACAGCAGAACTGATAGCAACAGAGCCAGTTCATTCTTAAAATCAAAGAGGTGTTTTTCTTGCTCTGCCGTCACAAATTTGTATCTGAACACGCAATGCTCATCTATTACTATGTGACTAGGGTATGCATTGTTTTTTATGTTGCACCATTTCAAATATAAATTCTATCTGGAATGTAATGCATCAGCTTCACAAACCTATCCCTTTTGCCAAATATCACAAATAACAGTTTCCAACTTAAAGCATGTGAGATTTACAGCCTAATTCCAAACACACTAAAGTCTATAGAAGTCTTTCTTCTGATGGATGGCTTTAGATCAGACTCTTAAACTGTCTTTCTGGTAGCGTGATGAAAGGGCTCCGTTTAAATGGATAACCTAAAAATGGATTGAGTGAATATATTTAGGATAAACACAGAAGCACAGGTACAGATTTAGGGTGAGTTTGAAAGTACAAGCAAACATTTCTTAACAGGATAAGAAACAGTGGCAAATCTAACCCAAATTCTGTTTCCAAAACTCCTTCCTCTGAACAATGGTAAATCAAATCCTGTGGAGGGCTTTGAACCAGATTTTTCAGGTGACTGATATCACATGGTCCTGCCATTTTCAGTCTTCCTCTATTAAAAGAATATTTATTACTGTTTGGACTGGAGTCACATAATATATAGAAAAAACATAATGCAGAGCTAATGAATAAAATAAAGACAGTATGCTAATTTCATAGGACTCTACTGAAGTCACTCTATGTACTCTCTTTGGTCTTTCCTAGGGTTAAGTTCTTTATTTTGAACGAAGGAGCTCACAGTACTGAAACCTTTCTCTAAACAACAACTTTGCAAAATTTCGACTGCTCTCTTACACTTCACTTTGCATAACTGTTTTCATATGCACTATATCCAAATGGCAACATTTCTTTTCCAAACAGAGTCAGATCCCTGGTTACATCCATATCGGTAAATGAAAACAGATCACAGTCTTTTTTCTGGCCCTGAGAACAAGTGACACAGCTCCCTTCCACATGGCTAAACACTTTCCTCTTGAAACACAGAGGCCTTGTTCATACTGCACTTGGGAATGACACAGCCCCTGATTCTGTCTGGACATTGATTTTGAGAGTGTTAGTTGTCATGAGCCAAAACTCTGCCAGAAGCTAGCCGGCTGTGGAACAGTATAGACAACCACAAGGCAAAGCGCTGGTTGATAATTTGATCCTGCTTATTAGCAAGGTCAGAGCTGGTGGTTAAATCAGCATTGATACCCAGCACCGATCCCTGTCCACCCAAGCCAGCAGGAGCTAAAGCAACATGTTACAGCCTGCACCACAGCTCCTACTGCAGCTTGGATTAAATGCAGAGGCCTTTTAGGAGTCGGCCTTCTCTTTTCTGGCCTCCTTCCTTGTTCATGGGCATTAACCTTAGTCTAAATCGTAAGGCCCAGCTACATCCTGCTCTGTGTTAAGGTGAGACCAATATCCATTCACTCTTCCTGTCTTTCATCTCTACAGGAAAAAAAAAAAAAAAACAACCTTATTATCAGAAGGCTGCAGTGTGCCTTGCCAGTTCTCCAGTCTGTGGGATGAGGAAACATGACTGTGTCCTGGAAAACACATGCCTCACGGTGTAAACATAGCCAGAGAGAGAAGAGCTGTGGAACAACACGAAGGAAGGCAAGAGCTGGAGCACTTCACAGGCTCAAGAGGTGTCCCATGCTCAGGGAAGGACACCAAAGAGCAGGACTGGAGGGTGAGCACTGACAGAAATATATATAAATTCTGAACGGCTGCTGCACCTGGGCAAGATTGCTCCGAACGGTTGACATGAAGAGACAGAACTTGCAAAGCACATGCGCAACACATACACATACATATGTAGGTATGTATGTTCTATCACAGTAGACTTCTAGAAGTCTGTACTGTAATTATTTCAGAGATTATGAAAGTCTGGTTTGGTTCAGTACTTTATTGATCTAACATTTTCCTCCAGACATCTAGAAGCTTACCTGCAGGCAATATATGACATTAGCTTAATTATACAGACTTTAAAACTGACTTAGTCAATCCACTGCAACATCTTAATGAAAGTACTCAGGTCAATTTACATCGAATTTTATGAAAATAACCCTGAGTCCTTGCTGCATTGACTGAGTCCAATTTTACTAAACTTAATTTCTGCTGGTGATAGGGTTCATCTAAAGATATACCTTCAATTAAAATGCTATGAGTCTGAACGCATAAGTATTTAAATGCATAGAAAATATCATATTTAGATTTTAAAATAGTGTTTACATTCATACATTGAGATATAAAATAAAAAAAAAAAGGGTAGCTTTGAAAATCTGCTAGACCTTCCTTAACATCCTGCAGTTTTGGAGTTTGTTGGGCGGGGGTTGTTTGTTTGTTTGTTTTCTTTTAGTGGCAAATTTCACGTAGGATGAGTCACTTGAAGGGCAAGTGGCAAGAACATCAGTGAGTGTTGTTCTGCCTGCTGTTGTTTTGCTTAATTGCAGCAACACCTCATGAAAGTAAGAAAAAACAAGCCTAAAGCAGCTGAATTACTATTTACTTCCCGATAGTAGGAACTGCAAATAAAAAAGAACTTATTTTGAAATAATACGATGTGAAGAGCACTATATCATGCAGGTAGCATAAAGAATTAGAAACGGTATTAATTGGGTAGTGAAGATGTACAATTTGTGAAGTGTGTGCAGTGACAGAGTTTACCTCAATTCCTCACAGAAGAGATGAGCCAAATCTCTAGGCCTAAGATGAACAGTGATCATTACTTTGAACCTTTAATTTATGTCCTCTGAAGCATAACACAAAACTCACTGTTAATTGAGATTTAAATATAGGAGAAGGCAGAACTAATTTTTTGAGAAGTAGTATTTCTGACAGATAGACTGGACTTTGTGCCTCAACGTACACATCTATGATGTGTAATAGCCAACTATGAGCAAACAATCCTGGGTATCCATCCTTTGATGTTCTATTTACAGTCTTGAGTCAGAGGTCATCTGCCTCATAGATTTTCTGATATCCGATTTCTGATATCAGATATGATTTCTGATATTTCATACCAGGAGGACAATTTATGATAAATGCTGTAGTGGTGTCCTGTCTTCAGAGTAGCTGAACATCAGTTATTCTGCTGACTCAGCTCTCTAGGCTCTTCACTAATATTTGAGCTGCACACCTCAGCCCATCTTCAAATCCAGACTTACAGCTCTGCTGGAGATGACCTGAGGAGTTGCCTGCTTCTTGTGGCAAATTACAGTATCATTTAATCTCCCCAGTGTTCTCTGTCCATTATCATTTGAAATATTTTGGCTGTGAGGCTACCTAGACTTCTCATGTAACAGTTTAGTTTTCACCTGGAACAGTTTTTACTGATTGTAGATCTGACCTCAGTGATCAGAATTTATTTTGATCTTGTAACAGTTGCACTTGCATCTAAAAAGCTTCTGCTGTGATCTCAAGGAGGAAAGATGCTAAATAATTTTTGCAAAAGAAAGCAGTGTTGAAAAGTGTTATGGTGATGCCTGAGTGAATAAAATAGCAATACAGCAAACCTCTGCAAATTTCTGTAACAACTTTCATATGTTGTGCAGTCTATAATTAAGCAGAAAGTTACAGAAATAGTCCTCAACTTCAGCTGATTATTCTCAAGTGAATTCTATTCTCAATCCAATCAATGAAAGGCCCTTTGAATTCAATGGCCTCACATGTTTAAGGACAAACAAACAATTACTTTGGTGTTGATCCAAAGCCTATTGAATTCGTACAGAGAACATTCTGTATACATGCAGTAGACTTAAAATTAATCTCTTTCTGTTTTTTATTTTTCAGGAAATTAACTTTTCCAATACCTAAGGACTAGCTAAAGACAGTGACTGGTGATTACTCTCATAAAATGACAATGGTATATCAAAGTACATGGCAACACACAATAAGAAATAAAAAAGAATGATGATAATAGAAACGTAGCTGTAGTTCCCAGATAATCCGTACGGAGGAAAAGGATGCTCTTGTAGCCTATGCCAGGGAAAAAAGGAGCTCTGCAGCACTCCATGGAATGTGCTGACTGATTTAAAAGCAATGAATAAAAGGCTAATTTAGCTAACACCTGAAATATAGTAACAATGATCTATTAGCAAAGTTGTCTTGTATCTATTGATACAATTATTTACAATCTACCATTTCACTACTCTCAGATTCTCACTAGGCATTCACATTTTTAGCTGAAAAATGCACAATAATCTACTTTTTATGATCTTGATAAATTATGATGTTTGGGCATCCAACAAATGTGTATTCTTTTCCTACCTCCCTCACTCCAGTTTTCCTTTTTCTCCTCTACTCTGACTGTTGCTTTGAGTGTCAAATAAAAATGAGTGATGTTCAGAAGCTAAAGATAACCACAAATACGTCCTGATTCAAATTGCAATAACACTGCATCTTGGTTGAAAGGAAAACTATTCTTTAATAAAAAAAAAAAAAAAAAAGATTCAAATCGTTTCCTTGTTGTCGTAGTTCAGCCCCGATCGGGACCAGACTACACAGTCTCTCTCTCACTCCTCTCGCCCTCTAGTGGGACAGAAGGGAGAATTGGTAAACAAAAAAAAAAAAACAACCAGCAAAAACACGTGGGTTGAGATTGAACAAAAAGTAAATTTAACAGCAATAACAGAAGAAAACATAACAGTGATGGAATGCAAATACAGTATAATGGCTTAAAACAAATCTCCATACCTAGTTTCTCCCAAATAGCAGGAGGCTCCCCTCAGCATCCTCTTCACTTACATACTGAGCATGATGTCAGATGGGATGGAACAGCCCTTTGGCTAATTTGGGTAAATTTACCCCAGCTGTTAGCTAATTAGTTAATTATCCCACCTGGGTGCCCCAGCCATAAGGGCTACCAGCTCCAGTTCTCCTTCCAGCTCAGGTGAATATTAACTCTATCCTAGCCAGAACCAGGACACTTGTAAAGGTGAATTACTAAAGAAGCCAAAAGCACATCATAAAACATTTAATAAGAAATTTTTAGTACTTTATATATGCTTTTCAAATTCAGCTAGACCTGCTCAATACTTGAGAGTTACACCTGGGTTAAAGTAGGCTATGATTTTTTTTTAAACCCTATGAAACTATATTTACAAGCAAAAGCCTGTGTGTGACCATAACTGCATATTTGCACTGTGGGTGACCCCAGTCTGTACCCTAGGAAGCATACTTGTCATGTGTGAGTCTGAGAGTATTTAGGAAAACAGTGATGGAAAAGCAGCTTTGACAAGCACTATATCCCAGCTGGTAGCATCTACTGTAGTATCTACTGTAGCATAAAGCTTGGCAAAGGCATAGGTGAAGCAGAAGTTGGCTGTCATTACAAATCCCAGAGACAGACACATTCTTAAAACAGCATAGAGATCACCTGAGCTCTCCTACAGTGCAGTCAAACCACAGGTTATGGGTCAGTTTTAGCCACCTACGACAAGTCTTGATACTGCCTTCTGTTCAATAAAGCAAACCTGAAGATTAGCCCTGGAGTATTCAGATTAATTTCTGTCTTTGGCAGTGAGGGCAGAGAGGCCATCCAAAGACAAAGGTATTACTGGCACCCCTAGTGCTGATCTGGAACCAGAGGAGTGGTGGTTCCTACAGATGGCAAAGATTTACTCACATGTAACTCACATGAAAAAATATGGTCTACTCAGGTGCATAAGTGTGCATTTTAGAGTCTGCAGGGAGGAAGGCGCATTCTCTATTACTGAGACTTACCTGACACTCAAGTGTGGGAGGGGCCGGTAGACTGATCTGCACGAGACAAACCCAAGTCTGCACCAACAGAAGGAGCCAGCATGCTGCCTATTGGGGCCCTACGTTGTGCGCTGGGAGCCTGGGCACCTGCCCTGCTTGGTGTGACTGCTGCCAGGAAGCAGAGATTTTGCAGTGCTGGTGCAGAATGTAGCAGGGCAGGAGCATCTCAGTGGTTCCTCACTCTGCTTTAAAACCTAGGCCTGAGCTCTGCTGTTCAATGGTTTAGTCACTTAAAAACTGCGATGGTTAGAATATGTGACTTTGCTGAAAAAACTGTAAAGCTGATGAAAAGAGAAGGCTTTATCTCACCGTACAGTAGGGCTGCCACACATATAAACTACAATACAAAGTGAATCCTCCTAACAATTATAATCACAACACATGACAGGTTTTACTTTCCTCTGAAAACCATCAGACAGATGCCTCATCTGCAAAGCATTATGCCAAGCAATGCTTAAAATGTCCTAGAAGTCAAAGCAGTTTGCACAGAATTCATCTCTAAAAGGAGTTATTTCTGCTTGAGAGCAACTATTAAGATATCCAAGGCACTGAGAGTTGAACTACCTGTGTATATATTGTTGCCCTTTTATTTGCATTGTGCAACATGTAAGAGATCCTCTCTTGTAAAAACAAGAGCTTGTTGTGCTGTCTGTTCTACAAACAGCGAACCTGGCTCAGGCTGTAGGATGGCTCGATGCTGCTTTGCTTGGTACCACAGAAACTGTTCCACACAACTGAGAAAAGCTACAGATCCCATACCTAGAAAAGACTGATTTTTGCAAACAGGTAATTTTTGCAAACTTTCATACGCTGGGTTAGTAGTATGGAAATAAGCAGCATAAATTGAATGCAAGACCCCCCTTACATTATTTAAGATACTTCACCCTGGGATGAAAAAGATATTTGCTTGAAGGTAGACATTCATATCATACATTTTGTTACTTCAAGCCCATATTCTTTTTTTTTAATTCCTCCACTGTGTTTGAAACCTGGGCTATTGCATATGCCTGGCATGTTCCCGATGTTATGCACCATTTTCTAAGAAACTGAACATTTACGTCATTATTTCCAAAGACTTATCTACACTCGGAACTGAATCATCTGTAGCTGAACCAGTGTATATGGTTTCAGTTACAATGCTCCCTGGGCACTCATCCCACAAGCCCTGGATTTGCGCCTAGAGAAGCAGTGGGTTCTGTGAGAATTTTAAAACTGCCTTTGAGTTGTTGGACAACAGATAAGGAAGTAAAATTTTAAAATGCATTTAGTTAACAACATAAAACTATAGGAGACTTTTTTTTTTAATGGTAGTGTTCTAGTTCGATTTGGTAAATTATATCCTGCATCAGCTTCATGCAGTGCCTATACCAAGCAGAAGCACATGTATTTTCAGTGCATACTGTGAGTTATTTCAGATCATCTGAAAACAAGCATCAGGTAGAATATCTCACTGTTTCCTTCTGGTAAAAGTTTCTTCATAAGTAACCTGGAATTTCTACCATGTCTCTATTCTGTTGGCTACCTTTTTTTTTACGATAGCACTGGTAATAACATACACAGTTAAATTTTCCCACTACTTTCCATTAAAGGACCCAGTCTTTAGCTACTTTATGATCTTCACAACATCTAACCTTTCTGTCTGACGCACTGCAATACGCTGGAAAATACGCTAGAAAATAGACTTAAACAATTCATCACTTTCTAAGAGCAAAGCTAAGGAAAATCATTTGGTTTGTCCCTGTCTTTATCCGCTGTGTGCCTGTAGCACTCTGGTGTTTTCTGCCAGGAACTTGTAACCATGTGAGAGACAAAGGGAGGGGAAAAGGTGTAGTGTATGCACAGAGTAGAAATGGCCTTACATTCTTCTCCTTGTAAAGGTAAACTGTAACAAGCTAAAACATATTTCAACACATTTTTTTTTTTTATGTGGGAAAGGCTAAGCAAGCCCCTAGTAAGACCTAGCAGATTTCCCTCCCACCTTCCAACCTTGCTCCTACCTTTCAAGTGCCCCCTCTCCAAAACGGGAAAAGAAGCACCAGCTGGAGACACCAGAGGGGCTGCAACGCCTGACGGTGGCAGGGGCAGGATGGCTGTCACCTGTAGTGCTGCGCCCAACAAAACCCACAGCCCCGGAGGCCGAAGGTGAGGTGGCCCCGGCCCTGTCCTCCTCTATGGGCCCCATGTCCCGCTGCTGCATAACGAGCTTCCCCTTGACAGTGTTGGGGGGCGGGTGCTCATTGTCCTGGTATTTGGGATAAAATGGGGCTGAATATATGGGTATCTCTTGGAAAACTGGGGGTGAAGCAGAGCTTGGGTGCCGCAGGGCGGGCTGGCAGGGACCCTGGTTCCCAGGCAGGAAGGGACAGTTGAGGCAAGATGGCGCTGCTGTGGCTGCGCCGGGGGGAAGATGGCTGCTCGGGACTGCTGCTGGCAGTGTGGGTCTTGGCTCTCAGACAGAGCAGCACAAAAAGAGTGAGGGGATGAATCTCATGAATCTCCAGCCAAATTTGAGTGAAGTGTGGTGATCTCCAAGATGATTATGATCCCACTTAATTAGCAGCTGCAGCAGGAGGTAAGAGCCCTGCTACACGGAAAGCAGGCAGAAGCCCTTGCCTCTCCCTTGGCAGCAGAAGTGGCATGAATCGGTCTTTAAACCAGCAGCTGCACTGGTGTAACTAGCCTTTGGGAAGACACTAACGCATAGGAGAGCAGGTTTGTTAGTTCTGCTGATTAAGAAGTAATTTATTGCAATTTGTTTTCATTTAGTGAATTGAAAAGGCTCTCTCCAGTGTTTCATTGTCCTTTAAGCTGCAGTGGTAGCTGCTTTTGTTTGCCATTGCTCCTTATGCAAATTAATAAATATTATTTTACTTTAATTTCTATATGCATCATTTTTTATCGCATCAGTCAAATAAAGATAAGATTTCCTCTCATAGGAAGTTTAAAAATAAATGACAAGACATTATATCAGAGAATATTTCATTGCAAATAAGTAAGTAGCTTCATCTTCAGCGATGGTTTAGAGAATGTGCGCTATATTAAGCACAAAGGTTGTACATTTTACAAAAATGAGAATAATTGTTGAGGCAAGTACCATCTATCCTAAAGATGGAGAGGAAGGATAGGGGAACGAAGTATGCATTCCTATAAAGTCACATCATAATGCAAATCCACAGTGAAGTAAATCAGGGATGCACAGGCAATGTTTACTTTTATATTTCCTGGCTTCTTAGTGTTTAAGCTTAAACCTTACTGTAATGTTCTTTTAACACAGTTTTGCAAGGGATTTATTTAAATTTGCTTATATTAACATACAAACCTTGCAATAGATTTCTCCAAGTTAGTCTGTAATGCTCTTCAGCTTCTAGTTAAATCATTTATTCTGCTCACTTTCGGTCACTTAAAATAAATTACCCTTTTTATATTGATCATGAGTATATTTACATAATGCTTTCATTCCAAAGCATTTAAGTCAGATAGTGAATGCTATGCCCACCAGTGCAACGCAGCTTCCTGCTTTTTATTAATGTAGCTAAAATACAGAAATAGACTTGTCAGCCCAAGGGATTCTTTCTAAACCTACTCCCTATGTTCCTGCATAAAAGCATGGAACGGCTTAAGCTCATGGGCTGGAGGTATCCAATTAAAACTACTTACTGAAGTTAAACAGAATCAAACTATTCAAATAGGGATTTGACTAAGTCACAAGCATTAATACTTATGTCAGTTAGTTTCTGTGTCATCAGAAGAATAGCACAGATTGTTGTTGTTGTTGCCTTCCTTGAATTTTATTTTAGTACGAACAAAAAACTTACCTGTGGGCACCAAATTCTATGTACAGTAACTGTTGTTTTGGATCCTCTTGCCCAAATACCAATTTCTGTAGCTTCTGCCATGTAACAGGAACACAGCCCACAACAGAATGGCTGCAGACTGAATTTGACCTTTCTGTGATTAACAGCCTTGCATTACTACAGTATACTCCAGTGCCTTTCCAGGAAATATTTCTAGGATGCCTGTCTTTGCAAATATTCTTCATAAATGTTAACTAGACAGATATTTGTGGTGTGCATACCCTTATGCTGTCCAGTCTAGTGATAGTACAGATTCTGGTTTTTGTTTCCACAAATCTTTTATTGCAGAAAAAAAAAAAAATCAGAAGACTGGCTTTTTACTTTGCTGAGAAGTATAAAAGTGAAATAGAAAAGGCAATAGCTTTTTGTACTAAAACTCTTTGAAAAGCTTTAGTTACAGTGCTGGTTCACTTTAAGACACCAAATCAAATCTTAGCCTTTTATGTAGGTGTAATAAAATGTCATTGCACAGGATTTCTCCTGGCTCTGGCATCTCATGGTGAGCAGTGCCAGTATTGCTCTAGCTAGCAGGTGAGGAGATACCGAGTGAAAATGAACAATGAGCCTGAACGAGATTGAAATCTTGGGAAATATCTGTTACTCAAACCTTTTAACTCTCTTATTTTTCTTCAAAAAAAAAAAACCAACCCAACCCAAAAAACAACAAAAACCCAAACAAACAAAAAAAAAAACCCAAACAACAGGCTAACACCTAGATGAAACTACCTGGAGATATCTGGATTTTCCCATAAGGACTTTTTTTCAGCCTGGAACATGTTGCATAGGTAAATTGGTTTTTATCTTCTTTTATTTTTTTCTAATCTCTACTGCTAAGAGTCACTGTAAGGGATGTAGCAGAAGGCAACCACTTATTAGAAGAAAGGTGACTTTTTAAAGTTACCCACAAACTAACTAGCATTTGCTATAATCAAGATGGCATTGGTAGAATAAACCTAATTCTACTTTTACTGTTTCTTATTAAGAATGAGGAATTCTGGAGAGAGTCAGTATTGGAGTTGATGACTTGCACAGTAAATCCAGTAAAAGTGGAGATTATGGAGCCTTTTATGCCTCATCTAGTTAGACGCAGAGCCAGTTAACAAAATAACAGACTGAGAATTTCTTACAGAAATTTCTTATGTAGTAAAATTCTTATTCTAGTAAAACATTTAAATTCAAAAGTAACCTAATATCTTGCTTTCTTCTGTAGAATACAGGACCTTCATATTATAACTTTTCACGCATTTATGGGTTACATAGTATTCAAGTAAGTAAAGCTGAGGCCTGAAGACATTTCTATGATAATCCTGCCTGAATGTCCTATTTCTGTGATACAGCATCTATGAGTGTCTGCATGAAGGCCCAGATTCTCAAATGAAAGAATGGAAGGTAAGTGTCCAGACATCCCTGGAGTGGGATCTGCAACCTTTATTGGAATGACAGCATACATTACAGCAAAACACTTCATTACAACATGCATTAAATGAGATTTGTAACTGAGATCTTGTTGTCCCCAAACCAGGTGTTCTTTTACCTGGTGTGCAAGAGCCAATCAACACACTGAGTTGAGATATTTGTATTTATTTTGATTCTGCAGAAGTGGGTGCTAGACATCTAACATAGCCAGCAAATACAAATACCTCTTAGAAATACAAGAGGCCTTTTATACAAAATAATATCAAGGAAGAAATTAAAATAAAATAACTGATTGGTTATCTATACTTTTCCCACCGCCCATGATTACATATGTTCATGTTTTAAACATTTAGGCGGGTCCTCTTCATTAACATACTCATTATCCATAAGGGGGTGTAATCTTCAGCATCAAAATCACCGAAGGGTAGTTCAAGACATGAATTTTGGTTAGAGTCCAGTGTAGGCTTATATAACAAACCATAGTTCACCTACACACAATATACACTCCACTGGTCTATGAACATACTATTGTCCTTGACCAGGATGCATATCCTGGTTGGTAGGGGGAGTTTCCATCTCTGTCTCCAAGGATACCTGGCCTTTGTAACCTGTATTTTGTTCCTACCTACAACAACCTCGCACCAAAAATTATACACGGTACGTAATATGGTTCTCATCTGTTATGTTAATCCAAGCAAGTGTAATATAAATGTGGCATAACGCTTCATTTCTCTTTCGGTGTACTACAGGGTATCAGGCATGGCAGCTGGCTGGATACAAAGAACTTTGCTTCTTAAGTAAGATTTCATTTGGCTTGCATGTCTGGATTTAAGCGCTACATTTGCAGCTTCCCCTGTAGACTTGGTCCTGACTTCACGGGAATTACAATGATAGATAACCTCAGCTATAACCCCAGATTAGGAGTTAGGCACCACTATTTAAGCTACAAGAGAGATCTTATAAACAATCACCTCAAAGCAAAGCTTTGTTTACTAGAAAATACATGATATCTGTGCAGTCAATAGTATTATTATGCAAGCAATTCCCCAGTTGATCAGTACATCAGCCAGCCAGTCTGGCCACTGCAGGATCATGGACTTCCTGTCCTGAGGGCTCCTTTTTGCTGCAGTTCCAGAAAAGTTCAAGATCTTAACCAATGCTTCTCTGCTGCGCTTCTGCACTGCATGCTGGACCCATGTGCTGGTCACCTTTAAAGCTCTCTGCTTGCTTATCTATTGATTGAGTTTTTAAGCTTGTTAAATATACGACTAGGTAGAAGTAGCCACCTTTGGACCAGAAAAGCTCAGCCAAGCAGAAAAAAACCCCTTCTTACTTAGTACTGCATCTGATCTGTTCTAACAGAGCAGAGTAACACCTCTACTTGTATCCTGATTTTATGTATATTTTATTTCTGCAAATATTTTGTCAAACGTTTTCAACACCTGATATTTGACAACCAAGACCTTTATGCCATTTCACCAACAAGTTATTAACATAATATTCCCAAGGTTAATTTATCTGACCTAGCTATGTTTTTTATCAAGCAGCAACTTATTCAAGCAAAATTTGAGTATTTGCAACTACCTGTCTGGCCTTCTCTCTGCCCATTATTTACAGTAATATGCTTGATTTAAATCCATTCCTTCCAGTCTCTATAATGTTTTATTTCCTTTTATCTTTTTAATCTTTTTTTTCCCCTGTCTTCTCTTTGGCTTTGTTTTTGCTCCTTTTTTTCCCCTTACAGTTCTGCCTCTCCTTTGAAATGGTTTTTCTTCCTTTCACATTGCTTTCCACATTGTTGCTGTTCAGAACAGAAAAGAGCCTTGTGACAGAGCTCCTTTTTCTTTTGTCAGAAAGATGCGAAAGACAACCTATTTAATCAAAGACATTCCAATCAGTTACACTCCTTAGTTTCTCAAAGCAAGCTCGTATATTCAGACTTCATTATAAACAGCTCAAACTAAATTCATGGTCAGAAAGACTGCAGCTAACAGAGCTATTTCCCCCCATCACTTACTCTTTTTACTATATACTTTTTCCACATATGACTATACTGCAATGATTTTACTCTCACTGATGCTAATGTTGCTGGATGCTAGAAAATTGATTTCGGTTACAATTAATAATTATAGAATTAGAGAATCATAGAATGGTTAGGGTTGGAAGGGACCTTTAAAGATCAT
>WHYT01016758.1:275566-285972 GCA_009806455.1 Tetrax tetrax | reverse complement strand
ATAGATTAAATAATTGGGGCCCAGAAAAGTGGCAGTACTGTGCAGAAAGCCAGCTGTGTTGCTAGGGCAGTGTATGCTCTTGTGTACCACTGCTTTGTAAATCACAACCAAAACCCTCAGCTGTAGGTCATAGTTTCAGTGTTCTTTGTATTTATCTCATCAAAGAACATTAGCCCCAAAATACTAGACACCACAACAAGGACTCATCACCATCTGGTGGCTTGGTTTCATTTTGTAGGGGTTTAAGCTGCTACCAGCTCTGAATCCTGGACTTAATGTAATATCTTCGATATTTTAGGAAGTTAAACATTTGGTCAAGAATATTAATTTTCCTTATTTACAGATTGACCTAACGGGAGCCTAATATTCTGTCATCATAATTCTTTCAATTTAAAATTCCCTTATTGAAAATATTTACCTGTGTACTTAATTTTATACAGTAACTTTGATTTTGAATCTGTATTTTTTTTTTTGTAGAAACAGAGCTGAAAATTATGAAATGTCAGTTTGCCCTGATCCTAAAACTTATGCTTAATTCACTTCAATAGTGAATTAAGCTGGCTAATTAAGATGGCTACTCTACTTCTCCGTTTAAGTCTGGCACACTTTAAAGCCTTGGCCTTTTGACTACCAAAGTAAACATGGCTCTTGTGTGTTTATATTTCTTAACAGGAAGTTCTTCAAAATTTGTATCGAACCAAGTCTTTTTTGTTTTTGGGCTGTGGAGAGACTCTGCGTGATCAGATATTCCAAGCTCTTTTTCTTTATACTGTAAAGAATAAAGTGGATTTAGAACATTATATGTTGGTGCTTAAAGAACATGAAGATCACTTTTTTAAGCTCCAGGCAGATATGCTGCTGCATGGAATAAAAGTAGTGTCCTACGGTGACTGCTTTAAACAGTTCCCAGAGTATGTACAAGATCTGACTGCTCAAATCTGCAAGCAGAGAAGTCCAGGAAATGTGTCCTCTTTAATAAGAAAATTTTGAGTCGGTACGTAGCAGGCTGCCGTGTTTGAACAATCAGCAGTTGGGCTGAGGTGTTGACCTCATGCGTAGCTAGCGCTAGGCCTGTGCAGCATCTTTGCTAATGAATAGCATGCAGAGTTGGAACACGTGACAAAACGGTAACCAAATTTCTTTCTCTACGGTCCGTGGATTCTTGCAAATTTAATCTTTTAATTCTGAATTTGTCTTTTGTTAGCATTCGGTTAAGGCATCTCCTTTGTGGTTTTCTTTGGCGTGAACTACTCCAGTATATTTAGTGTTACACTGTACAAAATATGACAAGTCAGTAAAATAGAGTAAAAGAACTGCAGGGATTAACTGGTGGGATAAGCTGGCTGAGCCGCAACACCTGATTAAGCACAGACTGGGAAATTAAATCAGTACACCCAGTAGTGTTTGGCTTATCACAGTTAGGGCTAACGGGGGGCGGGGGGGAAACCTCAGTGTGAGGATAATGTTTTCATAGACTCATAGAACAGTTTGGGTTGGAAGGGACCTCTAAAGGTCATCTAGTCCAACCCCTCTGCGAGGACCAGGGGCATCTTCAACCAGATCAGGTTGCTCAGAGGCAATAAAATAGAAGAGGCTGTGGGGAGACCTGATAGCGGCCTTCCAGTACCTCAAGGGGGCCTACAGGAAAGATGGGGAGAGATTCTTTATCAGGGAGTGTAGTGATAGGACAAGAGGTAAGAGTTTAAAGTGATAGCGGGTAGATTTAGATTGGACATAAGGAAGAAATTCTCTGCTGTGAGGGTGGTGAGGCACTGAACAGGTTGCCCAGAGAAGCTATGGATGCCCCATCCCTGGAAGTGTTCAAGGCCAGGTTGGACAGGGCTTCGAGCAACCTGGTCTACTGGAGGAGCTCCCTGCCCATGGCAGGGGGTTGGAACTAGGTAATTTTTAAGGTCCCTTACAACCCAACCATTCTATGACTCTAAATATAACTTTGCTGTTCTGGGATGTTGCATAAAGGTATACAAACTTTTTGGATACTAACTTATGCTATTGCTGTCTCTCACACTTCTCTAGATGCTGAGCAAGTGGACAGCACAACACTGTTGGGTAAGTAATGTCCTTATTTTTATAGAAAGTTCCATAATCTATTGAAGAGATAGAAATATGTCTCTTATTTACAAAATAATTAACTTATTATTGTGCAGCGCTCTGATTTAGCTCTGAAAGTCTGCTTAACACGTTCTCTTTTTACTCCTCTTTCTTTCTGCATATTAGCAGGTAACTGCTAACTTTCAGCTGTCAATAATGACAATGACAAGGGATAGAATGGAAAAGCTCCGGAAAATGTGTATTTACAATCAATGCTGTCAGGGTATTCTAAGATAATATTAACATCCATGAGGTTTTGGCTTAAATTTCCAAACATGTATTTGGCTATGCTGAATGCCTGCCTTAAGAAGGTTTAGAAGAGTGAGTCTCCACCTTAAGCATGTAGCACTGAAGGTGAATTTTTGGCTAAGCATTGTGCAGGTATCTTTGGGATGCTTCTGTGAATAAGCAGAGCAATAATACATTCCAATTTATGCTACAAAATAGCAAAACTCCCCTTTTGAAACAACACTTCAACTTAAAGATTGCACTTCTAAGATATTTGTGCTGCTGGGGCAAATAATATTACAACTGTATAGAAGTATCATTTCATTATTGCATATAAGGGTCTTTGGCAGTGCAGATTAAAACTCCTCACTTTTTCCACAATCAAAAAGTACACAAGGTGTGACAAGTGTAAAGTCAGAGATGACTTTTGTTAATTCCAACTAGATTTTAAGCTTATCTGTCTTTCAGATGAGTTCATAAATCCCCTTTTCAGTCAAGCACAGTTAGGCATCAGTGGAGGAGAAACCAAATGCCTGAGCACAATTTATGTTAGTTCCACTTACCATAAAGCTCCTTTACTGACTTAGCAGCACCCACCTTACAAGTAATTCTAATACCTATTTACTTGTATTTTGGAATACATAGCAAGTAAAAAAAATAAACAGATTTGTGTAATACCCCCTCCAAAATATATCTAGAATTTTAAGTGATGGATGTCCTGATTCTGAAGGAATTTCCCTTCCATTCATTTTTACTGTCCAGCTACGCTGTTTATACTTTCAACAGCAGCTCACACACCAAGAATTTTTTTTTAAACTTCTAAAAGAAGCTTCTCACCTGTGAACTCCACAAGCATTATCACACAAAATCAAGAATTATTTTCTTTGAAAGGCAGCTGTATAATTAGTTACTTCCTGCATTATATGTTCATGCCAGAGCTCAGTGTTGGGGAAGAGCTTGAGATCACTGAACTGGTGCAGACTTTCAGCAGGGTTAGTGTTATAATTTAAAATCCAAATGCAAGAACCTCAGTAGACCAGAATTTTGTTTACCTTAATATTTGATGCTTGTAATAAAAAGTATACAAAGCACATGAACTGCCAACATTAAAATATTTCTTTCTTTCCCACCGCCTCCCCTCCCCCTTCTCCGCAGGAACTTCATGTGTGGACTGTGCTAAAAGGAAATTAGGGGAAAACGGCACTGACTCTCCTAAGAGAATGAAACAATCAGATAATGGTATACCCACTATTTAATGAGAAAAAAAAAAAAAACAAACCCAAAACCCAGACCAGAAACTTTTTAATAGTAGGTGTCTTACATCTGCTACATGGAAAGTTTTGAGCTATTTCCATGGTTTTAAGTGGAATGAAAATTGTCTGTCTTTTAGCCTTTTCTTTTCTAGGGCTGTGAATGTGTAACGTGTGTAAAGCTTGAGCGTCATACTAGTCGCTCCCCAGGCACTTCCATGCTACTAAACCTGTACCTGCAAGGTCATTTAGGAGCAGGTGCAAGTTTTCTCTGCCTGTGCTTCAAGCCAGTTGGACCAAGGTCTTAACCAAGGTGGAGCCCCAAAGGAGATGATGTTTCAGTCTGTCAAAAATGACTTTTGGGATACCTGGGACTCTGTTAGTTGCCTTTAAAATGAAGGGTTTATTATTTTCTCATCAGCTGAAACTGTGATTAGGCTGCTCTTCAGGGGTCTGCTAGTACAAGGCTGGTTGTAAGCTTCAGATTCAGAACTCTTGAGCTGTTTCACATTTGCAGAACGTGCATCATGATAACTTGACTCTTTTACACTTTTAGCATGAGTAGGTGTTGTAATTTTTCAGTCTGTTAAGGCACGAGATCACACAGGGAGAAAAGGATGTAATAGCAATGTATCAACAAGCACATACCGTATGTACATGGGAACTTACTGACCTGTTTGCAGTGTATACCTATGGAAATACCTTAGCAGTTGTTTAAATTGTAGAGTATGCTGCTAGTTATCTCAGAAAGCAGGTAATGGATAGTCCTAGTGCAGCAGAATTACAACCAGTGAGCATCTAATCATGTAGTGGTAGACAATTTAAGTTTGACTGCAGTTGAACTACTGAAATGATTAAGGTTAGGCACTGCATTAACTTACTTTTTTTTTCTGAGGGGCTGTTACTTCACCGACCACTGAGTTGTGTCACCACTAAACTGGTATAATTACCAGTCCAGTTGCTAACACTGAGCATCTGAAATTTTGTAGTCAGCTGCCTCTCACCTCAGTGATTGCAGGAGAGCACGTTAAGGGACCATGCTTTGTTCCGATACCGGCACATTTGTATCTGTCAGTCCTGGAGAGCTGCTTCAGTCAAGTTTCTCTGCTGATATTCCCTGTGGATTTGATCTGTTCTGCCTTCTGAGATCACATCACAGTAATGAGGTTTTACAGGGAGTGGAAGTGATGGCTCTGTCAGATGACCTTTCTGTCTGGATTGTGGCATGTCAACTCCACATCACAAAAATAGTTTCTCCTTGTTCTCTAGTGTGTGTGTGCAAACTGAAAGGCTTAACAGTGAAGTGCACGCTTCTTTCTAGACTAATAACTACTGAGATGGGGAGGGGTTTTTTTGGTGTGGAAGTTTTTGTCCCTGTTCTAAAGTAGGTAAAGATCTGTTTCAAAAGGTAAAAATCAAATGCAAAACCAGCTGGAATATAGACTACAGTCATCCTCTCCCGTTAAGAGATTGTATTTATGCATACATCACTTCTGAAAATTAAGTCTTTCAGCATCGTGTATAGAATTATCTCGAAGACTCTTATAGCTAAAATTTGCTTCTCTAGTCAGCATGAATTGGCTGTTTTGACAAGTGATCAGTGGTGCTATTCTGAATGCTGATGTGTCAGCTTAGAACACTTACATTGTTGCTTCAAGCTGCAGCAAGATTAATTGGAAGAGGGGAGCTATCGATGACCCTGGTTACTGCAGTTATTTAGTCATGGAGCACCTTCTCTTGTGCCTGAAGTCAGATTTACATTAGGAAATCACACCCCCCTGCTTTGGTAAGGATCAGCTTGCACCTAGCACCGGTGACTTCTCCATTTTGCAGACAGTGACTGCTGAACTGGAACTTGTACAGCAGCCTCCCCTGGCTCAAGTGCCATTTATTTGTATCCTGAAAGGCAGATGAGTGAGTAAGGGGCCATGTTTCCTAACATAGACAATAAGAAGGCAGAAATGCCTAGTTGTGGTTTGTTCCCCCACTCCCAATCAGAGAATATATTTCAGTCATCTTAGGGACAGGAGTCCCTTGCAGCTCTCTCAGGATTTAAAATAGTCAAAAGGGTCAGAACCTGAAATTTGTCTGTTCTATCTGTTAAGTGAAAAAGTACTTGTTTAAGGCCCTGTTCAAATTATTACCAGAGTACCACGAAAGAACTAACCATACAAATTGGCATGTTAAATGATGTTTGCTGATTCTATGCTAGATGGCTCTTTTTCTACTTTTTTTTTTTTTTAAATGAGAGTATGGTATTTACTGAAAAGAAATTTGTTCACCATTTATTACCCTCTTTTGCTCAAGCTGTGTAATGAAGTTGATGGGACATCTCTGATGACAGCATACGCTCTTTTAATAAAATACTTAAAGCCAAATAGACCACTCTTGTATAGTAGCTAAAACATGTAGCTTTCACTGTTCTTCAGACTGTTGAATTCTTTGCTGTATTTTTCCATTTCAACCAATTGTTCCTAGCACATGGTTAAAAAAAACCATAAAGCAAAACTTCTGTATTTACAATAGAGAGACTTATGTGGGTCAAAAGATCTTTGAAAATCCCTAGAGGCTGCTGTTCTGTTCATCCCTCACACTATGGTAAGTATTTCTACATCTGTCAATGGATTCTGAATTAAGGAACAGATGCTAATGAATGACTTACACTCAGAGTAAATAATTTTATTTAATCAGGCATGGCAGCAACAAAATATTACATAAACATCTGTCTGCAGTGTAAGTGGACACTTATGTTGTTGAAGTGTTCCCACAGGAACACAGGATCCACTGCTCAGATGTCATTCCTTCCTTAAGCAGTAACCCCACAGGGCCAGACAGCACAGTGTTAGCAACACCTGACAAGGCAGACGTGTAAGCAGCCTGGTGGATGCAAGGAAGCTGCTACATGGACACAAGAAGATGCAATTATTATGAACAACCATAAACCAAATACAGCTCTTCAGCATACAGCAAAGTGAAACATAAGCCAGATGAAGTGATTCAGGCTCTCTCAAACTGTTCTGTAACCAGCTTCATTAACTTTGCTGCTTAGATGAAGCATGGCCAGCAAAATAAACTTGACTTTACTGGAACTGCTATGTAATAACAATCTCAACTGCAAACCAATACACTTTTTTTCTAAGGCTCCTACTTATATGGCATCTGACTTGCACTTGTTTTAGTCTTTCCACTTTTGTGTGGGGTGGAGTACCTCAAAGGTGAAATTTTTCCAGGTTACATCACACCTATAGAAAGATATCATGAGCTTTTGTAAAGTTAACTAGTATTTTCAGAAGGTTGCAGTGGAAGACTGAAGCCTAACTGGACATCGTAAGTGTCATGTAACATAATGGCCAGATTCCAAAGTCATCTTGTTTTAAGAAACAGGAAATAATCCTATCTGAAGGCCAACAGATGCAGCTGCAACACAGAAGAGAGTTGTAAAGGTCTTGACCAGTAACAGCACGCATCCAAACAGGGCACTGGAGATAGGGCTAACACATTACTTTTCATAAGAAAAGCAAGAGGTTTATTCTTTGTAATAGTGTGCTTAATGTGAACTTGTAATCCTTCATCTTGAGGCAACACCCCTCCATGCCCAAAATGTTTTATGAGAAAGCTTTGCCTACCAGAATGTACAGACTTCAGTAACAACTTCTGGCCATCTCTTACTTGTTAACAAAACTGTATCAATGAGTAACAATTTATTCCTCCAGTATTTTAGAAAACTTAAACATTTCTCTATCAAGGTCTAATAGCAACATTCAAACTCAGATTTGTTAACAGTCCACTCTAAACACAGTTCGTGTTGTCACCTGGCCCTGAAATCACCCATTTTATTCTGAGACAGAACTGCCTGTGTGCTTCTCCGTTCTTTCCTGGTGATCAGTGTCTGGATACTCAGTAAGATCCAAAGTCAGTACTCGACTGAACATGAAGTCATCATGCTGAAAAAAGGAAGGATCATACAACTTAAAACATTTCTGTAATTTGAAATCAGCGTTTCATAAATGACTGAGATACAATAATGAGCTCGAGTTACCAAAATGATCTTTTCATCGAGCCAGTGCATGCAGTTATTTCTGAACACAAAGTAGCTCAAATCCAGCAATACAATTATGTACGTGATTCACTGCAGTAACACTTGATGGGTAAAATCAGCTTACATCGAGGTGAAACATGAGCCAGCTCCATAAGCAACTTCAACAAAAACCAGCATGGATTATTTAACCAAATTTGGTAATGATTATTACCTCTGGACACACTCCAATCAATGCGTCTGCTTTGGAGTAAAACTCTTCCTTTAGAGAAATAACTATCATTTGAAGCTCTTCGTGGGCTTGATCTCTAATGAAACTCGATACCTTTGTGAAGAAGTCAAATATTTCCATAAGTTAGTTCTGGCAGACTTAAACCATGCTGTGATTAGGGAACGATGAGGAAGGAACTGAACTATGTTAGCTGCAGAACT
Organism: Tetrax tetrax; assembly: GCA_009806455.1. NCBI lineage: Eukaryota > Metazoa > Chordata > Aves > Otidiformes > Otididae > Tetrax > Tetrax tetrax. The sequence continues at coordinate 277,914 of WHYT01016758.1, read as the reverse complement.
CAGTCCTTAATTCAGTTATGAAATAATCAGGATAACATGAGGAATAAAACCATCTTACGACGGATACTTTGCATGTTCTTAAGACACCCTCTCAGCTTTGCTGTGTTTTGAAAACACGTAAGAGAATAATGACTCACTCCAGTGAATAAAGTTGTAGAAACAGGCCAGTGCTAATGAAAAATAATTCACTTAATGTAACTCCAAAGGAAGGTGGAAATTCCTGAATGAGGAAAAAAGTGTGAAAAGGTTGTTACTGGCTGTATGCTAAGATCTTTAATATGTATTAGTTCGCTGCAGACAGCAACATTTTTTCAATGATCTGCAAAATAAAGGTACAAATATTACGTTCTAAATTGGTGATTGAATAGGGCAGTACCCCACAATATAAATTAAATGCTGAATAAAGGAAAACCAGCACATTTTTAATTAAGCTTTTGTCTGCACAGTTTTATCTACATGTGATGGGAGTCACTTTTTATTAATGGACAAAGTGCCTTCAGTGAGTTACGTAATTCACATTCATTTTACGTTATAATTACAAGTAAATAACTGGGGATCTGCTTTAGTAAATCCTTGAACTGAAAGAATGGAAAGAAAAAGACTTGGAACTGAGCATAAAACCCGGATACCAGTTAATACTAGCAACGTAAAATTTTCCATGTATCATCTTTGTTCACTTGCAATATTTAATTCCTCTGAAGGTTTTGGTGCTTTCCAGCAACAACCACATCTTCATAGAATCAAAGAACCGTTTAGGTTGGAAAAGACCTTTAAGGTCATAAAGTCCTACTGTAAACCTAACATTGCCAAGTCCACCACTAAACCATGTCCCTAAGCACCACATCTACACGTCTTCTAAACACCTCCAGGGATGGTGACTCAACCACTTCTCTGGGCAGCCTGTTCCAATGCTTGATAAGCCTTTCAGTGAAGAATTTTTTTCCTAATATCCCCTCTAAACCTCCCCCACACAATCTCAGGCCATTTTGTCTTGTCCTGTCACTTGGGAGAAGAGACTGACACCCACCTCACAACAGCCTCCTTTCAGGTAGTGGTAGAGAGTGCTAAGGTCTCTTCTCCAGGCTGAACAACCCCAGTTCCCTTAGCAGCTCCTAACAAGATTTGTTCTCCAGACCCTTCACCGGCTTTGTTGCCCTTCTCTGGACAAGCTCCAGCACCTCAGTGTCTTTCCTGTAGCGATGGGCCCCAAACTGCACACAGTATTAGAGGTGCTGCCTCACCAGTGTCGAGTACAGGGGGACGATCACCTCCCTACTCCTGCTGGCCACACTGTTCCTGATACAAGCCAGAAGGCCGCTGGCCACCTTGGCCACCAGCACACTGCTGGCTCACATTCAGCCAGCCATCGACCAGCACCCCCAGGTCCTTTTCCACCAGGCAGCTTTGCAGCCACAGCCTTTCCCTCATCCAGTAGGCTAGTCACCTTGCCAGAGAAGAAGATCAGGTCAGTCAAGCAGGACCTGCCTGTCACAAGCCCACGCTGACTGGGCCTAATTGCCTGGTTGTCCTGTATGTGCTCCGTGATGGCACTCAAGATGATCTGCTCCATAACCTTCCCTGGCACTGAGGTCAGGCTGACAGGCCTGTAGTCCCCCAGATGTTCCTTCCAGCCCTTTTTGCGGATGGATGTCACATCTGCTATATTCCAGACCTCCCTGTTTAGCCAGGACTGCTGATAATTGATTGAAAGTGGCTTGGTGAGCACTTCCACCAGTTCCCTCAGTACCCTTGGCTAGATCCCATGGGGCCCTACAGACTTGTGTGTGTCTAAGTGGTGTAACAGGTCGCTAACCATTTCCCCTTGGATTATGGAGGCTTCATTCTGCTCCCCATCCCTGTCTTCCAGCTCAGGGGGCTGGGTACTTGCAGATCACTGCAATTTTGCTTTTGCTCATGCTGCAATTTAAGAAACTTTTCACACAGGCTTAAAGAATAATATAACTCTCCTGATAACAATACCTAGATAGACATTGAAGCCAATTAAAGAATTTTCTAGGAAACCACTATTTTGTCACCCTCTTCCTGCACTGCATGGGCAGCTGCTCTCCAAGCATATTCTACATCACAGCCTGTATCACAGATTGCTTGCTTCACGTCGCTTGTGTGAAAAGAGCAGCCCTTTTAGTAATGCTGCCTCTGTTCTTTATTTTCTTGATCACACATCTTAAAAACATACATGATTGTTGCTGATGTGTCAGATGAAATATGAAATCCTGAGCTGTCTACTATAGAGGTACCCTCCAAGCAAACTCTGGTGTACTTGGCACATCACAGTTAACTCCATTACAAAATTAAAAAAAAAAAAAAAACCAAAGAAAAAAAAAATT